>OX030951.1:112551482-112760230 GCA_943735915.1 Pherbina coryleti
TAACTCAAGAGAAGGCCACCGGGCATTGAATCGAATATATTTTCGTTTTCCATCCGCTCGACATGACCTAGCTCGCTTTTTATGCGCTCAACTATGTCAATGTTGGCGTACAGCTCATACAACTTGTGATTCTATCATATTCGGTACTTGACATTGACGTAAGTTTTGACGTATTGCCTTCTTTCGATGGATCTTTCTCTCGAAGGCTCTCAAAGTTTTTTCATCAGAACTGCTCAACGTCCAAGTTTGTGCTGCATATAATAAGACGGGCGTGATTAGTGACTTATAGAACGTGAGGTTTGTTCGTCGAGCGAGTTCTCTGCTTCTCAATTGCCTACTCAGCCCAAAGTAACCCCTGTTGGCAAAAGTCATCCTTCATTTTATCTCAATACTGACATCGTTGAAGAAGTTGACGCTGGATCCAAGGTAGAGGAAGTCCTTAGCAAACTCTAAGGAGATGTTGTCAACAGTGATTTGGTTTTTAATTTGTTTGTTGACAGAAACCTTTCAGTGTTTACGTAGATACCTGCCTTGACGGCTCAATTCTACGGTACATCTTGAGACAAGGAGTCGAGCTTACAGGAATTGACGCTCAGCAGATAGATCTTCAGCAACGTACGGTGATTAACGTCTATTCATGATTTTCCCGACGTTAACTCCAGCTACGTCTAATTAACTAACCTCCTTCTGATCATCTCCTGAACTTCACTTTCTTGACTCCAGAAGTGACTCCTTGACTTGCAACCGAAGCTAAGTTGAATCAATACTTGTTGGTACCTAAAACCGTAAGTTGGTTTTGACCTAATATAGTAATGTGGTCGAGAAATTATTGTTGTGTGCTTATTGGAGCCAGATGGAAATTTAGAGAATCGTCAGGTTGTCCAATGCTTGGTCCCTCCTACGGAGATTTAGACGTACTCTTTTGTGTTTACCACCACTGGGTAGAGAATTGAACATTTTCTTCACTGAAGCTTTGTCATCCATCTAAATAAACGTGGCCTAGCCAACGTGACTGTTCGGTTTTTATACATTTGACTTTGTCGATGTGAGCTTATGGTTCCAACGTTTTCTGCACTTTACTTTGACGCAAATTGAAGCATAGAGATCCTTAGAACCTTAAAGTCTACATTTCAGATTCTTTCTTCCATAGTATTTTCATCAGAACTGAAACGATAACGATAAAAAGTCTAGAAAATTAGTTTAAACTTAAATGTGAAAGAGTAATAAGCATGACAACTTGTTAAGAGCTAAATAATTTCTTCCTATTTAATAAAAAGTTGGTCAGAAGAAGTTTTTATTATAAGTTGAATAATTTATATGCGATAAATTTATGGAGTTTAGTTCAGATCGTCAATATTAGAAAACTGTTGCTAAAAGTGGCTGGGAGTGCCATCACACCATAGACAAACTTCCTCTGAGTCTTTTGAATAGGCCAATAAATAAGGATGTTAATCTTACTATCTCCATCAGGGCAGCCTTAAATAATTCGCCAATTAAAATTCCTCCACTTCAACAAAGATGCCTGTTCCGACCAGAGAGCTCTACAGAGCACTAGACGACACGGCAATTTCCATATTTTTTCTCAAAAAGATGATATTTATATTCAAACTTTCCATTTCATTACGTTAATTGCAACATTTTAAGCAATCCAATTAATCAACGCGAAACATGCAAGACGCCCTCATTACCCAACATTGAAGCGAAACGAAACGCTTCTATTTACGTTCTCCTCGGCACTGATGATTGCTGACGGATGCTGAAGGATCATTGTACTTTGAATAGTGCAAATAAGATGCGATCCATTTCTAACTGCAAATCAAGACAAAAAACAGAACTTATTCTGTGAAATCAAAACAAATCCAATGCGAATCGAAAGCTTTGATGTTTCGCTACTCTCGGAAATTTGCAATGAAGCAACGCACCACCGACAACATAAGACAGTTCGACAGTCTCCCAACAAGGGGCATTTGCCGCTTAAATGTATAGGCACTTCTCGAAATTTTTTTTTCTGTTTTTATGCATCTAAAGATTGAAATTTCAGTAAAGTGAGAAGCAAAATGAAGTGATACAAAAATGCAATTCTATTTGAGGAAGTCGTTATAACCCAAAAACATGATGTGATAAACGTAAATTGCACAGACCTCAATACATGTCTCATTCATGGTTCATGGTGCATTCATTGAGAAATGTTTAAAGTTGAAGGAAATCATCGTTTTGTCATATAACATCAAAATAGTCATATAGCCACAAAAAATCTATATAAAAAAATTGCAAGAACAGCTTTTAAATAAAAATTTTTCAAGCTCTGGAATGCATTTCGTTGCATGGATTTTTCTCCCTATGCATTAAAATTCTTTGTGTTGTTATTTGTTATTGAAGTGGTTAAGAAAACGTAAATATAAACGAAATTTGGATGCTCTGCAATGTATAGGAAAGAAGTTATGCAACATTGCAAGAGTGCATTGAAAGAGTAAGTTAATTTTGATTTGACTTATTTTTTTAGTAATAACCTTGATTTCAAGTACAATACGTTTAAATTTTACAGAATGCCACGTGGAAAACCAATGATAGAAATAGAAAAAAGAAAAATTACAGCTTATGTACTATGATCAAGGGATATCCAACCGTGAAATTGCGAGACAATAAAAAAGGTCAAGTTGTGTTATTGACAATTTTATAAATAAGGCTGACCAGTATGGGACCTCTAAGCGATCAAGAAGAACTCCACTGATCAATGACAGGCCCAAAAGGGAAATTAAAAGACTTGCTGTTAAGGATAATCTAAGCCCAAAGGAAATAATTGGTAAAATGAACTTGAGGGTTGGAGAAGAAGGCATTAATATCTTAGGAGATGACCACGGCCGCTGCAATACGATATGTTGGAAAGAAAATGGAAGAAAACTGCAAAAATAAAAAACAAAACAAATCGACATCCATATCGTTCCTTCATTGCCAAAAGAAGGTACGCGGGTTCTTGACTAATCACATTCTTATGTGCTCGAAGATGTGACGAAGGGATCAATACCCCTTACGTAGCAGCTCCATACAAAAAAGATATGGACTTTGGTAGTGAAGGGGTATGATCGCCGAGTCTTAAAGGATATGCCAAGAAGCTATCTTGGGATGATCGCTTTTCGTACTGGGCAGCTATGGGCACAGAGCAAGCTTCGGATCCAGTGAGAGTAATTGAGAGCAAAGGCTTATGCAGCAACTCAAAACGTAACAACAAAGCAAGCAAAACGCTAGCAAATGGAATAGTTTTGCAACTGTTGATGTCATTTAAGAGAAAACACAACCCTTATAGTTCAGGGTTATTTTTTGGACAAATTTTTACATATAAGCAAATTGGTAATTTACTTAATACGCGGATGGAGATAAGAACAGAGGTGCGATTAGTGCGATACATGAAAATATGGACGGACATAGAAAGATAATTGATATAA
The DNA here is from genome assembly GCA_943735915.1 of Pherbina coryleti. Taxonomy (NCBI): domain Eukaryota; kingdom Metazoa; phylum Arthropoda; class Insecta; order Diptera; family Sciomyzidae; genus Pherbina; species Pherbina coryleti. The sequence goes on from OX030951.1 coordinate 112,554,926, forward strand.
CAAGTAATAAAAACCGAAATAGTTCTTTGAATACTTTCAATTGTAAAAGAATACTTGGAAAAAGCTTTCTTAAATTCTTATTTTTAATTGTAGAAAAACACTTACATACAGCTTGTTTAAAAACTTATTTGCAATTGTAAAGAAACACTTGAATTTATCTTATCATTAGCAAGATTATCAAGCCTTAGTGCAAGGGATTGTTTTCGTTTATAATGCAATTATTTATAAGCATTTTTCAATAGAAATTCAAGCTTTTTTCAAGCTTAATGCTTACGTTTCTAAGCTTATTTGAAGCTTGGTTGCCTGATTAGGTTATTACTCTATTGGTTGTGATTGATTCAATTGTTCATGTGAGAGGAAAATATGTATGATTGAGTTGAGTATTATTTTGTGTTATGCCTTTGCTGAAGCTTTTTGCTGATGTGTTCACTTTTTTGTGTGATAAAATTAATGAGTTGAGTATTATTTTGTGTTATCCCTTATGCTTTTAGCAAAATAGTTACTGATTGTTTCAAAAAAATTCAAATAACAAGAAAGCTGAAGTATAAATGATTCTAAGTACTTAAATCTTACCATTGAACTCATGGTGTTTATCAGCAGATAACTTATTCTTTGTTGCTTTGTGTGCCGTTCCTGAACGAGTATGACCAATGACTCAAAAGCTGGAATAATTGCAGGCCTCTGGTATGTAACAAATTCTATAACGAAATTTGAGACTCTTATTTGAAAAATATGGGTAAACGGGCGCTTTTGCGAAGGCACAAACTGGCCAGACTACGATTTGCGGAAAAGTACAGAGTTTGGGATGAAGAATGGTAGTCGGTCATTTTTCCCGATGAAAAAAAAGTTTAATTCGGATAGACCAGACGATTCCCAAAGTAAAGCGTCAACGGAAAAACTTCGGTGGAGGCTCCTTCATTGTTTTTGGAAGTATAGGCTATAAAGGAACCACTCTCATTTGCTTCATTAGCACCAAGATGAACTCATTGTATTATATACAACTGTTGGATGAAGTTCTTGTGTCATCGAGAAGATATTTCTACCCAAGAATATTTTTCTAACAGGACAATGCAGCACTTTACCGCTCTCGGAAAACTACAGAGTTCCTGGAGTCTACCAACTCTCGACTGGCCGGCACTTAGTGCTGATCTGAACCCTATCGAGAACTTGTGGTTCATAAATACTATCAACCAAAGTTTTCTATCATAGCCGTCAATTTAAGAGCCTGAAGGAGCTAAAAATGACAATTCAAGAAGAGTGGAAGAAAATTGAAATGTGACTAAATTTCGCACCAAATTTACCTTACTGGACATTAAACCACCAACACGCATAAGTAGAATGCGGACAGAGAAAAATATCGTAGCTGTAGTCGCCAGTGTTGTTGCTGACCATGAATTATCGATTCGGCGCCGTTCGGAGCAATTGGGCCTCTATTACTCTACTAAGTAGAAAATTTTGCGGAAGAATTTAGGTGTAAAACCTTTCGAAATACAGCTGGTGCAAGAATTGAAGCCACACGACCTACCACAACGGTTAAATTTTGGTGAATGGACGCTGGCAAAGTTGGATGAAGATCCACTTTTTTATCGGAAAATTGTGTTCAGCGACGAAGCTCACTTCTGGTCGAATGGATACGTGAACAAGCAAAATTTGCCGTATTTGGTATAATTTGCAAGAACTGCCAATGCATCCCGAAAAATTCACTGTTTGGTGTGGATTATGGACCGGTGACGTCATTGGACCTTTTTTTTCAAAGACGACGAAAGCAGGAACGTTACTGTGAATGGCGAATGCTACCGTGTGATGATAAAAAATTCTTTTTGTCCAAAATGGAGGAGCTGGACTTACCTGACATGTGGTTTCAACAATACGGTGCCACATGCAACATGCAACACAGCACGCGAAACAATGGCCCAACTGAGAGGCGAGTTCGGTGAATTTGCCGCCTAGATCATGCGATTTAACGTCTTTAGACTATTTTTTGTAGAGCCATGTTAAGGCTCATGTCTATAGGGACAAGCCCGCAACGGTTAACGCACTGGAAGTCAATATTGAAGAAATTATTCATGAGATACCGACCGATATGTTGGAGAGAGATGCCAAAATTGGACCCAGTGTATGAACCATTTGAGGCGTAGCCGCGATCAAAATTTTCATGAAATTATCTTTAAACATTGAATTATATAGATCGTTCTATCGACTCAAAAAGGATTTCATACATTTCTCTAAATTTTATGTGTTTTTTTTTTAAACCAAATCCGAAAGCTCTTAAAAAATCACCCTTTAGTATTAATGAGTCTAACAAGTCGACTCCTCCTAATGGGTATGGTTTTTTTTTTAAATCAAATCCGAAAGCTCTTAAAAAATCACCCTCTAGTATCCAATTAATGAGTCTAACAAGTCGACTCCCCCCAATGGGTATGTTTATACCCCCCCGTTTAAGAAACGTAAAAGGGGTATATTCATTTTTTCACTCCGTTTTAAACGCCCATAAGGAGGCAGTATAGAATATATAGAAGGTAGGCATAGAAAAGTATATATATATTCTGTCTGTCTGTCCTTCTGCCTGTCTGTGATCATGATTACACCCGTAATTTTCAAGCTATCATCACTAAATTCGACATTTAAAGGTGAAAAAATAAATGTGAAATTCGAAAATGAGCCAAATCGGATGAAAACCACGCCTACCTCCCATACAAAGTGACTTTATCAAAAAACAAAAGCAATATTTTCTGTTAAGACTATGACAAAAATGTCTTTCAAATAAACATTTTTTTGACTGCTTAAGACTTTGAATATACTTTGGTTCGGCCGTGGGGGTATTTTAACTTCGGCCCAGTCGATTGCATCAATCATTTCTTACTAGTTTTACACAATTTCTTGTCATATCGTTTAGCTATGGTCTCAGTACTTTTGCCAAGAGAGTTGGACATCAAATTAACAACTTTATTATCTCTCTATGAAACCAAAGATACTTCAACATCTTAATAGAAGGCTGCATATTCCACAGGTTCTCCTCGAGATTTCTTTATTAATATTGGGAAACTCTGTAGTTTCGAGTTCAGAATTCTGTTTCGACGGATTGTTTCCAATGAATGTATTACCCTTTTGGCTAGTTCAATAATTGGTGGTAGTGTTGTATAATAGTTATCATAAAAAACTTTGAGAAGGTACTTTCCGTAACAGTCTTATAACAATAGTTATTTACACAAGCACCTCAGGGCGACTAAAAGCGGGGCTGTTCTCTTGGCCTGTGTGTATTTCAAAATTATAGTTACCTCCAGAAATACCAGCCGAAATCGTCTCCTATATTAGACTGTTTCCTGCAATAGATAACGCCGATTATTGGGTATTTGGGTAACAGACATTAGAACAGGGGTGCCCAAAACTTTCTTATGGAAGTGCAATCACTAATACATATAAAATCCTACAAAATTTCGTAAACGAAAGCATACTACGTTAGACAACAACAAAATCTACGTAGAAGATCACTGTCACCAAAATGTACCAACAAAGCATACGAAAGTGTTGTTGCTTGCACTTTGGTATAAGCAACGAAAAAAGATCAAAAACAAAAGAGACAAATTTGTTTGTGTATTTTGTATTGCTTAGTGCGGAGTGCTGTGTGTGTATATTAGAATACACAGCCTATGCCTAAGTAAAATCTTACTTGCCAGTGTTAGATGGCTTGTCTGGTTTTTATTTTTTTTTTGTTCTGCAAGTATACAGATTTGAATTAAAAATAATAATTTCTTAGAGTTCATTCACAATAAAATACTCGAAGTACTTCAAGAGTCCGCCCAAATTTAACATATCATCTGGTAATCGATCTGTACAGTCAAAATCGAAATAATGTTAGGTTATTTGAAATGTCTTCTTCAACTTCGCAATGTTCTTCTTCGGAATTTTTTCTACGATTACGTGGAATCATTTTCGTGATCATTATCATCATCTTCACTCAATTCATCCTTGATCATCAGTAAGCTTCCTACAAAAGTTGAATTATACTCGTAGCTTTACACAGCTTTAAATATAGTTTAATGCATCGAATTGCACATCTACAATATAAACTCATATCTGCAATATTTCTACAAAATAGGGTTATTCACAATCTTGTATATTTGAGATTATCCCCTCTGTAACCTTAAGAAACTCTCACATGTGACTCTTGGGTCACGAGATGACCTGATACATTTTTATTGAAATTTATATGGAAATTCAGATCTTACTTTAATTTTTTAAGGTATTTAAGTTATAAGAGACTTTATTTATTTATTTTTTGGAACAGTTATCAATATTTTTAAATAATTTGTTTGGTATGTTCATGACCTTAAGTTGTTGAGATCTTGCAAATGGTGCAGTTTTCGTGTGTTTTGCGACAAATTGATGATGGACAGACGGCACATGTGGCTCGTTGACTGGCTTTCCTTTTTTTTTTGTACAGCACCTGTAGAGGTAGTAGGTTGTTCAGCTTCTGACCGCACTGATTAAACAATACCTACAGATGCTTGAGTTCTTGGCAATCCTTCTCTACGTCTAATTAATTCGTGAACAAGATCACTTCCAAGCTGTGCAAGGTAAATTCTGAGTTTTAATGTCCTTGAAGCATTCCAATTTGGTGCTGTTTGGTGCCAATTTGGTGCCGTCCACAGTACGTAGCCGTTGAGTGCAGAAATGTCAATAATATTGAAAATAGCGCTACTGGTCAACGATTGGTCTGCCTCTTTTGCACGTGTACGTTTCCACTAGCTGATCAATTGTGTCGACTCCCGCTTTTGTCGAATTATAATAGTCTATAATCTCTGGCAACTTTTTGGGATGATTTTTAAGAACATTTTATCGTGATGCAGCGAGCTTAAAACTGTAACCATCTTGTATTTTTTTGGAACATACTGAACAATGGTAATTTTTTCGTTGAAAAAAATCTGCTCGTTAGCACAGCTCTAATCTGCTCGTAAACGTCGTAATTCTTGCTTAGTTCCACAAACCGGAAGGAATCGCTTATTACTTCTCACGGTTCCGACCAAAGTCATATTTTTCCGCATAATTCTAATGCAAAATCTCTTGTAGTAAAAAAATTATCCATTGTAATATTCCGTCCACTATACTCGTCTACCAGTTGGCGGCCTCGGTGGTCGAGTAGGTAGCGTGCTCGACTGCTACCCCAGAGGTCCCGGGTTCGATTCCCGGCCTGGCCATGGTCCTTCGCTTTAAACCTTTCTAAATTTTCAATCCTCATTTCTAATCCACTGAAATTAAAAATTCATCAATATTTACGACTTGAAGTTGTAGTTGATGGTAGGGAAGTTTGTGGATGAGGATTGCCTTATAACTTGAATTGACTGAGGTAAAGGCATAACACTTGCCTCTGATTCAAATTCACATGTTTCTTTGGCTTTCCACCACGCTTAGAACATCCTACACATGTTTCACTTGATTGCCCTTTCCTTCCCACTAATCTATCACCCCATTTCGAACCAAGGCAGACTTGACTGAATAGGTATTCCACCTGAAATCCTTGGTTCAAAGCTAAAAAAAAAAAAAAAAAAAAAATAAATTTGAAAATTGAGACAAAATTTAGTTCGCATATCTGCAGCTACCCATGCCTTCATTTCGTATTTGCTTGGCATGTACACTTAAAATGGACATTTACCTCTAAATGGAATGAGCCTTTCATCAACTGTAATATTTTCATAAGGATTAAATAACAGTTGAAGGTTCGCAACCCATTTGTCGTACAAATCGTGAATTGGGGCAAGTTTATCGTTGCTTCTACTAATTCTGCGATTTTCTCTGTTATCAAATCTCAAAACACGACTTGTTTCCAAAAATGTTCGTAGCGATATTACAAAATGAAATATTGGTCGACCATGAGCTTCATCCCAAAGACTGCGGACACTTTCTCCATGGGAACGATATACTCCTGCAATCGATGTAATTTATACATATGCAATGCAAAAATTAAATTACCTGCTAAAATTAAAATTCCGAGATATCCATCCAATTCAATTTCCGATTTTTTTTTACTCCCTTTATGTTAGTGAACTGCATGATTCTTTTTTTATTTGCGTTGTAAAACACTTATTGAATGAGTCCTTGATGTTGGAATTACGATGAACAGCATAAGTTGTTATTCCAGACCGGTTGCATATCAAATTTTCTGTTCTTGCTCTTGAATTTGAGGTGCTTGTTGGTTCCGTTGACCACACAACATCTCTATCTTTATCCCAATAAGTTGACATTGAGACTTCATTCATATCAAGCGTTCCATCAATACTTCTCTCGATATCAGTATCGCCATTAATATACCCTTCAGAGCTTTCATAGTCCCAAAGCTTCTCGCCACATATTCATCATCCCCATCGTCAAAAAAATCATCATTTTCTTCATCTTCCTCATCGATTTCCTAAATTTAGCTTTCGGTGAGCCGCTGCGACCGCTTCCAAAAAATTTGCAACACTTGTTACAAAATATGAAATTCACAGCTAATTGAAGAAAAGCAAAATTATTGTCTACTTGAAAGTTCATTTTTTTATTTGTTTTTTTTCCATATCACTTCTTTTTGCCTTTATATTTTTCCTCCAGTCAGTTATAGTTATATAGTATAGTTAACAAAAACTATGGGTTTTTAGTGTTGCATATTTGCAAAAGCGTAGTAAGTGCATCTCTGTATATTTTCTTAATGCCGAGTAAAAATATGCTCTACCATTTTGCAAATGCTGTGATGCTAGACCATTTGCACAAGTTTGCGAATTGCCCTAATGGCTCAAATGCATGATATTGCATATTTGGAATTAATTAAGCCCCTTATTTTATTAAATTCAAGATATATTGAATAAAAAACTTAGTAAGCTTGAAGAAAATTAAGTTTTATTCTAGAATATTACTTACATTTAAACGTTTTTATGTATATATTGTATAATTATTAAAAATGTTCACTTCAAGAAAGACCTCTTTCGACTCAATATTTTGGACAAACTAAATTACCAATTGACAAAAGGAGACAACAAGTAATTAAAAAAATATTCAAAATTTCTCTTTAAACAAAATTCCGTTATGAATATTAACAGGGTGTGTATGCTACATCTCTTAGAAGACAACATTGCATATGTGCAATCCCATGCAACGAATTCTTTAATTAATTTATGTTACTCGTAATTCTTCTATTTTTATTGCCCTTTTCTAATGTTCTATTATATATTTTGTTTTTTTGTTTTTTTCAGGAAAAGCCTTAAAATAATTGAGTGCCTATTATTCGAAACAGACGACCTTATAATGAGAAAAAACGAGAAACATGTAATTTTATGCCTTTTGGAGGTTGCCAGACGTGGAGCTAAATTCGGTAAGTTTCCCTCATAATCTAATAAAAATCTTGAAATACTGCCAGAGCGAAACAAAAATAATATTCATTCCGAAACACATTCTATACAGGAATGCTCGCACCCATGCTGGTACAGATGGAACGACAGATTGATCGTGAAATTGCTGCCGACAATAAAGCCAACGGCATAGGCTGTGGCATCCAAACTGATGATGGTTCTGGCGATAGTCGCAATGGCAATGACATCGGTGTCGGCACTGACACAAATGACACTGAAACAGATTTATTCGACACTGACTCTGAGAACGGCGACGAAGATGAAGATGGTCCAATGCTTATGTATGGCCCACAACCACAAATAATAACAAATGATCTTAAGAGCTTAGATGAAATGGTAAGTACACGAAATCAATTTCAGTGGGAAAGTAGGAACAGGTTGCTCTTAACATAAGCTTCCATTGTGTCATGCATCATCTTTCGTTTTCATTGATTCCACATGCTCATTTCTTAAAGAAGGTTAACGCCATCATAACTTTATTCCATGTTGCCTGATTAATGACTAGCATAAAATTGTAACTACCGTGATTATGTTCGGCTACAATTAATTTTAATGCTCAACCAACTGCCACGATCACGCATGTGCACCATACATTGCGCTGGGGAAGTAGCAATGCATTTAGTTAACTGCGGGCGCTAAGTGCTGCATAAGCGAGGAAACTTATTGCCAAACAGTAGACTTTACAAGCATTTGTGTTAATGTTTTGTGATAAGTGCGTCGTCTGGCAACGTCAGCACGCATGCGCAGTTACAAGCGATTATTGAGAGTAGGTTTTTGGAGCTCAACAGTAATTTGAAGTAGTTCGAGTGTAACACGTTGCAAGATGTTGCAACGTGCTTTCGAAAATATTGCAAAAATTAGTTTGCAAAATATTTTAACCTTTGGTCGGACAAAAATTAATTAATTTATTTTTATCGGTCTTCTTTATTGATTACGAATATGGTACAACAGAATGCTAACCAAAGCCATAGCCATAACTATTCAAAATTCGGCAATTTTTAGTTTATTTTTCGTTTAAATTTCAGTTAGTATTGATTTTACTTTATAATTTCATTTGTTTTATTTATTTCGACTTAAGTACCACTTGAGTAACTACTTTTGACTAACCCCATCATGCTGTCTCACGAAATGAGGCACGAACGACAAAAATGATACGATGAGGAATACTTTCCTCCATATAAAAATCGATGGATTATCGTGTCTTGCTTACCGTTAGTGTGCTTTTTCGTGATACAGGATGCAATATAATTTTCGTTTTGAAGTCAATTTTAGCTTAAAGAGAAGTAAGAGTATTGTTTATTGTTGTTTTTGCTTTTGTGAGTCTACTTTTGACACGAAAACGTTACGTTTTACCGCGCAGGCTTTCAAAGTGGTTAACGCATTTTTTCCAAATGCTTCAGCGTTGCATAGAATTGTTACTCAATAAGTATAGGTGTTTTAAGAAATGTAATGACATGAGAGTTAAAGATAATTCCTAAACATTACGACAAAAATAATAATTAAATTAAAGAAGTCATCGGGACGCGTATGGAGCTGTCTAAGCAACGAATTTTCAAATAAGTTACATGGTATTCTAAGACTCTATATATAGGTGTAACGTTATAAATATTATACGCCAGTAAAGGCGGCTTCTTAGCTCTCATGACAAAACTAATAACTCACGACGTCATGAAACCGCGGAGAGACCCGTTACAATATCGCAAATGGATCACTCATGCAACGGCGTTTCATGAAATTATTACTCGGTGAGAACATACGGCAAAGTAAATGTTAGATAGCAATAAGGATTGGCCCATGATACAATTATACAAGGTAGGAGTGACAACTTGCTTTTTTCTCACCAGTACCTTGCACTGACTGTCATTTGCCTGTATATTTTGTTTTCTATTTTCTTTTCTTCGTTTTTCGTTCTCTAATTTATACTATTTTTGACAGTTGCCGCAAGACGAAAGAACTGTCACTCCTACCTTGTATAATTGTATCATGGATTGGCCTAACGAAAAATAACACAAAGAAATAAATTATGACGTCATCATGTCGCCTAAGCAGCACTTTATGCAAAAAAAATGCAATATTTATAAAAAAAGTTATAACTTGCTGAGTAGAAAAATGTTATTTTACGACAGCAAAAAATTATTTTCTATTCTCACAACGAAAATGCAAACAAAAAAAAAATAAGAAAAGTCACGATACCACGGAGGAAACATCTTAATACAGTAAAAATTCAACAACAATGAAAAAAACGTTGCAAAAATGCAATATTGTTGCATTGAGTTATTTCTTGCTGAGTAGAAAAATTTTATTTTACAACAGCAAAAAAGTATTTTCTATTCACACAACGAAAATGCAAAAAAAAAAAAACAAAAATATGAAAAAATCACGAAACCACGGAGATAACATCTTAATACAGTAAAAATGCAACACCAATGAAAAAACGTTGCATGGAATTATAACTGTGTGACTATGGATGCAACGGTATATTTTATGAAACGAAAGAAAAGCGAATAAAAACAAGATCAACATAAAAACGCTACAAAAGTTCTCTCAGAGAACCCTTAAAGTAACCTTAAAGCTAAAGCAAAAGTAAGAGAAAAACAAAAAAAAAAAATAAATAAAATTCAATTTATATTAAAATAAATACAAATATTAGAACAAGGATTTGGAAGGATGGATTAAAAAAAGGATGAGGGCCAGGATTTGGACAAAGATCAGGACCAGGAATAAGATAGGACAAAGTCTAAGAAATTAGATCATGAAATTGGACAAGAATTCTGACAAGAATTCAGACAAATATTGGGAAAAGAACTATGACAAGGATTAGGACAAGAATTTAGATAACGATAACAACAACGATAAAGACAACGATTTAAATGCACCTAAAACAAAATTAAGGACAAGATTCGGAAAAGATTAAGACCAAGCAATAGAACAAGGAATATAACGAAGATTTTTACACACTAAATTTCGGAGAGAGATATGGAAAAGAAGTGGGATAAGGATTAGGAAAAGGATTCAAACAAGGATAAGGTTAGGCCATGGAATAAATTATGATTTTGGACAATTAGGGCAAATATATGAATTAGAAAAAGGATGAGGACATGTTAGGAAATACAGAAAAGGGGAGGACAAGAATAAGAAAAAGGATAAAGAAACGCTGTCACGTCGAAACCTATGGGTCAAACCATGAAATAGCCAATTTTTTTCTACTTTTTTTTTGCGTAGGTGTTGTAACATTAAATTTTTAAGTTTCTAATTATAATTATAAGTTACAATTTGAAAACATGGCGTAGATATAATATTGTGCTGTATATTTCCCTTTATGTTGTTGTTTTTAAATAAAAATAATTAAATAAGATGTTGTGAAACAAAAATATTTCAAACTATGTACAACATATTTGCTCTGAATCCAATTTCTATCATCTATTTATTTATTCATTTAAATAGGTTTGCTTAATATATACATGCAGCTGGTACTTAATCCTCTTATGCCCATAGGCAACATTGTCTTATAGGCTTCCAAGTCCAGCGGTTTATTGCATTCTGTAGCCTTATGCCTCATAAGTTATGAGTTGTGTAAACTAACAGTTATTTGTTTTATTGTGAGCTGTGCGCGTGTTTATTTAGTAGCCGTTCTCCGTAGAGTGAATTGTCAAAATCAAGATCAAGATCGTTTCGCGAAAAAAGTGTTTTTACAAAAAGTGTTTGAAAACATTAAAATTATTGTTTTACTAGAGGACCCGGCAAACTTCGTCCCGCCCTGAATTAATTTTTTTATTGAAATAATTCCGAGCAATCACGATCCCACCCGAAATTAATTTTGTATCGAACATTCACGATCGATAACAAATGGTGCCAATCGTATTTCAATTATTGATTGAATGAATCACTCTAATATCCCTTATTTACACTGAATGTAAGGAGGTTGAGGGAATCACATGTCAGATCAATTCAATGCTTTTTGATAGACAACATTAGCAAAAGTAAACAAAGATGGAGGCTTTCCAACACGCGAACATGTCATATGTATATTGTAAGCCATGCAAGAAGCTGGGGAATTCAGGATTAATACATAGTTATAGACATATAGCTATACATACATTTTTTAGAAATAATTTAAGATATACATTGTTTTGCACTAACATTTATTTGAGCAACATTTATATTGTTTCCTATAATTTTGTGAGCGGAACTTCCGTCCGCTTATTTATATCTAAAAAACTGAATGCACCTCCATGCTACAGGTGTAAAATAAGCTGCATTTGCATAGTCAACTTTCTCTCTCTCTTTATATGATCGTACTGCTTTGCGCTCTATTATCTTGATATACATTATATATTATGTTATTACTCGTATGTTCTTTTTATTCTTAAGGTATAAAATTAGTTTAGATTTGATTTGATCCAGCACACAGTGCCATAATTAATTCCAAAGATTGGCCTTGTGATTCATTGATTGAATTCTTGGAATGTGCACTTCCTCGCCTTTGAATTGGCCTACCCAAATGCGTTCATCTTTGCTTGAAAAACATTATTCTTGAGTTGCTTCACGACCAATTTTGTTCCCTTGCAGAATTTGGATTGATTGAGGCTCCGAAGCATGATAATAACAGATCCAACCTTCAGTTATACATTATATGGTGGTAATCCTTGCAAACCAATGAATTCAGGAACACTATTCGATAATTGGTTGATTCGTCTGGACACAAACAACTGATTTGATTGAATGTAATTGTGCAGAAATTGCATTTTGAATTATGAAATTAAAATCGAGTTTATTTTTATTTTTTATTTTTCCATACAAAATGTATGGAACATCGATTTTTCCGAGAAAATTCCAATTTTTTTGCTGTTAAAAGCTACCTTGTGCGGAAACGAACACAAAAAAAAAGGGTTCTTATGTATGCCACTCTGTTTTGTTTATATATGACACTTATTCGGACATGACAATCTAATTGTTTTCATTATCCGTCACTCGCTGCTGTGTGGCTTACACGTGTATTAGCTCGCCGAGCATTTGACTGACTTCATAGACCTGTGTCAGGCTCGTCCCCTCCTTGGAGTTGTAATGAACACTGTACGACACGAAAAATTACCAATTTCAATTCTTTCGATTCTTTTCCTTCCTTCCTTATTTTCTTTTTTCCTACACCACATCAGTATTGTGGCGAACAAAAAAAAAAATTATTAAAATCGGCCGAGCCACCTCCGAGTTTTAGCTAACGCACGGCAATTGACAATTAAATATTCAGAAAATAAAAGATAAAAACGTGATTGGTTTTTGTCTAAGAAAAATAAAATAGGCTGCTATAATTCGATTTCAGAAGATTGTGCTGTCATTTCATTTTATTGCAAATTCTATTAGGAAATTTTGGTAGTACATTTCAATTTGAATAAAAATGGTCAGCTCAACCGTCAATTTTGAAGCCATGAGGTGGTCTAAGGCTCGATCCTCACAATGGGCAAACAAATAATACTTTTTTTAAATTTTTTTTATTTATTGAAATGACAGCTTTTGTGTTCTGTTTGGAGTAAAAAGTGAATATGTTGGTGCTTTCTTCAAATAGGGATTTATTAAGTGCTTAAATTAAATTTATCAACGAAAAAAAATTGAATTAAATATATTCAAAAACAACGGAGTTATTTTCATCGAAAGTAGGAAATACGAATTTCTGATAGTTTTTTGTTATTCTAAGGAAACTCTGTTATGAATGCTTTTGGTGTTAAAATAAGAGAATTTTCTTCACGAACTGTTATTTTCTTAAAAAAAAAAGAATTAAAGTTTTTGGGGTTACTGGGGAAGTAAGACGAAAAGTTGAAATATCTAGTCAAATATGGAATCGGAGGTAAAATCGTTGTTAAGACGAATTGTCGTCCTTATTGAGATCTATCTAACGACTTACGACTTTTTTTTGCGATCAGTTAAAAACAGAAGAAGTTATACAAAAAGACAATTTGGGGCAGATTTTGGGTTCACCTTAAAAAAAAGAATTAGTATGCTACTAAAACCCCCTGTAGCTTATGTTACTTTCTAATGAGGGGAGGTTTTTTGAAATATTTTTTTTACATATGGGGTGATCCACCTTAATGTATATATATGCTATAGCTTAATTGTAACGAGAGAATATGGAGGGAAGGATGTCGTATTGGAAGGAAGAAAACTATTTCGTGGTTAAGATTTACTAAGATGAAAATTCAAATTGGTGACCATGTTTATTGGTCACACGAAGCATCTTAGATATAGGTTAACCGCATCCATAGCCGGTGTGTTGAAAGTTGAGATGAAAGATAGGTACAGACCTAAGAATGCGTGGGTTGGTTTGAAGGGATATCAATTAAAGTAGATCTAGACAGTTAGTGGTTCCATCTAGAAGTTAAAGAACAAGGATCACATCGGTGACTTCCCTGCGTTTTACCTTTTGTTCAAAATTGAATTGGACTGTACGAGTGAAACAACAATATTTGTCATAAAGCTTATGATTTATTTTTAAAGTCTGGTAACACTGTTATAGGCTTGGGCGTTAGTTTTTAGCGCGATCAGTCACGTAGTTTCTTTCCTATTATTTTGTAAACAAGTTCGTCTCGAGTCTAAACTATGAATTTAATAATGATCAAAGTGTCGTACACTCGAAACTCCTTCCGCAAGATCAATCGGTCAGCGCTCCATATTATTTGAGTGTTTTAAAGCCTTTGCGCGAGCATATTCAGGGGAAAAGGTGAGAATTATGGAAGTAAAATTTATGGTTTTTACACCACGATAATGCACTAGCTCACACATTTGGCCAAAAACAATGTCAATATCGTTCAACAAGCACCATATTCGCAGGTTATGGCCTCGTGAGACTTTCTCCAATTTCCAAAACTCAAATTGTCGCTTAGTGGAAAACATTTTTAGACTATTGAAGTCAACAAAGAGAATTCGCAGAGGAAGCTAAAGGTCATTCCAAACTCGGTCTATCAAAAATGCTTTGAAGAATGGAAAAAACGTAGGAATGTGTGTATCGCCTCCGATTGTGATTATTTTGAATGTGATAAAATAAATATTAAAGAAAAATTAACCGTTGTTGTGTTATTTGCACAGTCCGGTTCAATATAGGTATGGTCAACGGAAGGTATATATTTTTTGTGGAGTTTATACTGGTGCAAACAATTGTGGAAGGTGTTGGCATTGAAAAGTTTAAAAATTAATTGTAACTTAACTGTGTCAAATATCTGTACTTAAGACATCTATTTTGTATAGAACTAGCCACAAATCTTGAAGACGATTTCATTAGGGCGTCAAGCTTCACCTTGATCTCTCATTTTCTCAAAACCCTGGCAAGATGGAGAAATTTCGATGCCAGATTGATCGTTATCTGATCTTAAATGTGTTTTTTTTTTATTAGGTACTTGGAACATCCAAAGTCAATAAAAACTATTTATTACAGTGAGTTTTTGTTCAATCAGGGTTCTTTTCAAGCACCACCGTATGAGGCTAATAGATTTGAACTTATTCTTCTGATTTCTATAAAATTAAGTTGTTCGAAAATATTTTGTTGCAGTGTTTTTTCTATTTTTAACGACTTACCTTCATTTTTTATTTGAAAAGTCGAACAAAGCAAACACTCTTAAAATTCAATTGCAGCTTAAATAGTCTCCCGAGGAGACTGTTAAATTTACTCCCGATCACGATGTTGATGACGAAGAAAGCAACAATGGCCAGAAGCATATTATGGGAAATTTTATGCCTTCACTGCGCTTTCAACGGCGCCGGGCAAAGTCATCGCATTCGCACAGTGTGTCTGACTGCCGCCCAATGCTGCTTAATATGGTCATCCACTAAAAAATCCATACCGTGTGCCGTCAAAAATGTGCTGCTTACGGTTCGGCGTCGTGTTGCAGTCGCCGTTCCAGGCGCTCGTATTGAGCGTTTAATCAAGAAATCGCAGAAGCAAAACTTCATCTAATTAATATGCAATTTGCATGCATTTCTATTTTTTTTTTTTTTTTTTTTTTGTGGCGTAGATTTCTTGCAATTTCTCGCGTTTTGGTTGTATTTTTTGGTCGCCTTTATGATATTTTCATTTTTACTTAGTATCGCTTCTACCGTGCCTTGTCTCTCTTGTGACTGTTGTTTGCTTTTTCTGATGATCACGCATTTGTCGTTTGTCGACATAACGATCGACCATAAGTAAAGTTAACCCTTCGAGGTAATCTATGAGCGACTTTTTATGGTGATGAAAATTTAGCTACAAGCTGTCGCGTGAAGCATGAAGTCAATTCCAAATTAAGCTGTTTTAAAAGTTGAACTTTCTATGATGCAGGCATTGTAGGATTTGCCTACAATTTCAGAATTCATTAGGAAAAGCTTATTTTTTTTTGGAGTAGATGAGTTGAGATACATAAGTTGTGTCACAAATGTAAACAAATTGTTTTCGATTGTTAAAATTTTGGGACTTATTGATTTTTTTTATTTTTTGCTTGGAACCATCTCACACGGAGACCAGTCACGTTTTTTGTTAGTTGCGCGTGCGCGCTTTTCTTTTGACGCTGCTACAACGCGATATTTTTGGTTGTTGTTTCATGGCAGCTTCGGTCGCAGCAATTTTGGCGCAAAATGCTATGTTATTCACCCGCAGGAAATCTGCCAACATGGTGGCCCAAAACAGACACGATCGGACACAAAAACCAGAACAACAACAACAACAACAACAACATTAAGAGCAACATTATTCAAATATGCAGCTGATTCTGAGCTGTACACATTTTGCTGTCGCTACTTTGTTTACCTCCACTCAGGGACGGTTATAAGAAGTAAGGGGGGGGGGGTCTATGCGGATTTAACTCTAAATTTTGTCGTATATAAAGTTGTGGAAAAATGTGTGTTACTTAAACATGCAAAAAATTTGCTCTTGCCGTTTTCGTTACTAGTTCCTTGTAGGGTAATAGCCCACTAGTTAAAGTACTAGTTATTTTACTAGCTCTAAAAATGCCATAACAAATTCAGCCTATATTCTTTCAACATTGTCGAAATTAGTTTTGTCCCATGTCGATATCATTGAAAAAAAAAATAATTTTCCTACTTTCTTTTGATCTAGTAAATTTAACTTGCGTTTTTTAACCATTAAATCCCAGTATAAATTGGCCTAGTTATTCTACTAGTATAATATGAACTAGTTATTTTCAGTTTTTTATAAGTGAGATTTATAAGCTGAACATGTTAAGTAAAAGAGACACTTGGAAATGTCTGTTTGACAGCAAATCAAACCTGTCATGACGTGAAATATATTTTCAACATATATGAAAATATTGAAAACAAATTTGAGCTTTAGGGCAAGTATGTTGACAACAAGACAACATGAAGACAATGAAGGCAACAACCAACATCAACAACAACAGCTCTGTATAGAGTAAATCACACAGCAGACTAGACAGACTGTTTCGTTGGCCGCTACACCAACTCATCAGTATTCTTGCATGACTTTTCACTGTGATCCACTTGTTTTCAATATCTCTCTGCAGATGATAAAAAGTAGATGGCTAGCTTTAAAGAGTAGATAATTCCATGTTTAGCTCCAATTTGATCATAACTAGGTCGGTCAAAGTCCTTTCAAGGATTCAAAATGCCAATTTGTTTGATCGCTCCGATGAAATTTCTCTTAATGCATTTTTTAAATAATTTCGCTCCTGTCCCGTTTTGCTAGAAAAGCAATCTGACAACATATGTCAAAAAACTTCACTTTTATACAAGGTGGGGCAAAATTAATCACACTATTGGAACACCCTATAACTTTTGCAAATGGTACCAAATGTCAATTCGGTTTTGATATTTGTGAAGTAAACAAACGCAGACAAGCCATGAATCGATTTACACCGCAATAACGCGGAATAATTGTTTCCATTTGTTTGCGCAACAATTTGTCGGTTTGGCGCAGCGTGAATTTCGTTGCAGATTTCCTGGTCGTCCGACAGCAACTTGACAAACACTGCGGCGTTTGGCCACTCGCATTGAAGAGACCGGGACAACACGAAATTTTCCCAAGGCTGGCCGGCCCTTGAGCAGCTGTTCTGCTAAGAATATCGCTGCTGTTACCCAAGATGTCGAAGAAGAGCCCGAAACATTGACCAGACGACGTACCACGCAATTCGGCATTAGCCGGCGGTCCCTACCCAGAATTTTGGTGAAAGATTTGAAGATGTTCCCCTACAAAGTGCAGACAGTGCATCAGCTGTTAGCTGTTGTCCGCCAATCACGTGTAACCTACTCTCAAACCATCCTAAATCTCAACGAAGAGGTGGACGCTTTTTCATCGAAAATTATCATGAGCGATGAGGCTTATTTCCATTTTTGCAGTTACGTGAATAAACAAAATAATCATTTCCGGCGCACTGAAAATCCATGTATCACCCATGAAAAACCATTACACCCGCTCAAAGTTACTGAGTGGTGTGCTGTTTACGCCTGAGGAGTCATCGGCGCATTTTTTTTTTTTTTGAGAATGCCGCAGGCCAAACGACTAATGTGGACGACGCGCGCTACAGAGCCATGATTACCGAATTTTTTCTTCCTCAATGGGATGAATTGGGACTGGAGAACATGTTGTTCCAACAGTACGGTGCAACGGCGCACTCTGCTCGAGCCACAACCGATATTCTGAAGCATGATACAATTACAAGGTAGGCTCATATTGGAGAGCAGGGTGCGCTAGTTGTCAAAATGAGCTGTTAATTTAGAGTTTTTCTTATTTTTGTTGTTGATTTTGTCGTTTGACGTCTGTAGCTCCTACAGCTTTTTTGTTGCAAAATTTCACAATTGAGCAGCCATTTTAAAATGAGCCTACCTTATTATTGTATCATGTTCTGAAGGAAACATTTCCGGGTCGCTTAATCTCTCGTTTTGGTGATTTGCACTGGGCGGCCAGATGACGCGATTAAACCGCTCCAGAGTTCTTTTCATGGGGTTTTTTGAAATCGCGGGAGTACGTCAACAAGCCTCAGACTCTTCGAGCTCTTAAGGAGCATATTCGCCAAGAATGCGAGAACCTGTCGCCCGAAGTTCTGGGAAGACTGATGGAAAATGCCATAAAACAAGCCCGTACGGTCATCAATTCTGGCGGCGACCACTTGGCCGATATCATTTTCTCAACTTGATAGAATAAATTCTAATTGAAAATCTCAACTTGATAGAATAAATTCTAAAAATAGAAAAAACGACAACAAAGGAACATTGGGTGATTGCTTTTGCCCCACCTTGTATTTTCATTAAATCTGAAGAGGGTTTTGTTCCCAACAAGTTGAACTTGTCTTATTGTTAGGTTTGCCATTGCCTGGAAAGAAAATCATTTCTAGATCAACTGGAATTGAACTCGGAGCTGAATCGTAACATAGTCATGGATGGACAATTCATCACAGCAGATAAGAATCAGAAATCAGGGCCTCGATAAAGGCGCTCGAAAAAGAGAATTAACGGAGAAATAACTTTCCAGTAAAGGGAAAATAACTAAGTTAACTATTAGATCTCTATTTTGATTTTGAATCTGATATTTTGGGTCTGTATTCATTTCTTACCCCAAAATATAGGTCAAAATATCAAACACTTACAATAGGCGTTGACTGATTTTCCGAAATAACACGAGTCTCAGGCAAGAAATTTATATTATTGTCGAAATTTTCCCCAGATTGTAGGCCAATACCTGTGATCTTTGGATTACGTTATACCTTCATTTCCAACACCACTAATAGGCAAACATATTTTTTTTTTTAAATAAAACCCTTGTTCATTTTACGCAGTTACGCTTCAAGCCAAATCAAGTAAAATGTCATAATTTTTGCACCAATAACACAAAATCCACTTGAAATTATTTGCATAACATTAAAATTTAAAAATGTGTTTTCCTCAACCTACTAACAATTATCGCCTAAAACAGCTGTCAGCTGGAGCGGCTGTCGTAAGCGTAACTTGCTGTGTATGTCCAATACTCACCAACGATGCTGATGCATCTCTTTCTAATACATGCAAGATGAAATAGCAACAAAATGTCACATTTTATGCATTGTCATTCGATTAAGAAGTGTTAATTTTTTTATAACTTGCAAAGTTTGTAACGTTTATTACATATTTTTTTTTAAAAGCCGTCTAAAAGTGTCATGTTTTCAACATAAATATTTAAACTGTTTTTCTGGCTGGCCTACTACATTGGCCTCGGTTCGTCTAACAGCTGTTGGTTCGGTGGCATCGAATGCGGTCTGCGAGTGCTTTGCCTGTGGAAATCATAAAGTTATGAATATTCGCTTGAGCAACCATTTTTTAAAGTAGCGCACGCCAATAATAATTAAACGTTTCTCTTTTTGCGGTG
This sequence comes from Pherbina coryleti, assembly GCA_943735915.1. NCBI lineage: Eukaryota > Metazoa > Arthropoda > Insecta > Diptera > Sciomyzidae > Pherbina > Pherbina coryleti. The sequence goes on from OX030951.1 coordinate 112,574,636, forward strand.
GAAAACTGCAGCTTGGCGGTGTTTTGACAAAGTTTTGTGTATTTGATGTTTTAGATGTTTAGATGTTTAGTTATAGAAAAGCAAATAGATCTAAAATTTGCATATATTGTTGCGTAATTCTTACTGCGTAATTCCCAGCTCTAGTTTAGAATTTTGAGCGTATGTGTTCTGAAAACATGAAATGACTTTAAAAAATGCCCTAAACGATCCTCTCAAGTTTCTTCCTCTTATTTGATATGATATAAAAAATTCTATTATGACACGGGGGTAAGTTCAGAAAGCTTAAGGCTTAAAGCGGCTATAAGTAGGGATCTACCTAAACAAAGAAGAGAATACTTAGCATGTATTCTATAAGAATTAATTCAAAAAATGAGATTAATACAACCACTTTCACAAACGTAAATACATATAAGTATGTATACGAGGGCAAAGTGAAAATTCTCTAAAAGAAGAAACACTAAATGATTTATTTGGTCAAAACTTATTTAATTTCTCAACATAATCGACTAGTGGACTCACTTCGTCCAACGAGTGAGTTGTTTCTCGTTTTTCGATTACTTCCGAGTACGATTTCTTCAATCCACATGACAACACTATCGTTTGAGACAAATCTCTTTCCGCCGAGTCATTTCTTTAAGTTTGGAAGTAGATAAAAGTCGTAGATGGACAAATCTGGAGAATATGACGGAAGACTAACCAATTTGTTGAGCAATTTTTTTCGGGATTTTTTTTTCATAGAAGGAAAAAAGATCTCATTTTCAAATTATTCACATATATTAACTTACATTTAAAGGATATAAACAAATTTTTTTCAGAATTTTTGAAGCGGTTTTTGACGTTATTTGATTTTTTTTTTTAAAAATGCCAAAAAAATTGACGATGTGCAACATCTGGAACATCTGAGGAAAAAATAAAAAAAAAACAAATTAATCCTTGTTTCAGTGGCTATCGCCTGAACTAGGATAATTTTCCACTGCTGAAAAAAAATAAAATGGCTGCCATTTGAAAAAAAAGTCGATTTTCGATGCTATAAAATCGGTCGACATTTTGTTTCTTTTCGGCGTGTCAAAGGATTGAGTACAAAAACGTTTTTTTGGTATAGAAAAACGAATTATTTATTTTATTAAAACAAAAAATTAAAACAAAGTTTCCGATTCGCAATGCCATTTCTTATAATTTCAAACTCTACAACTCAACTCAAAAAAAAAAGTTACAAGAACATGCAGGGTTGCAGATTATGTAAAAGGCAGAATATAAAAGTAATAAAATTTAGGGTTGCGATAAGAAAAAGAAATTAAATAGTATCATAGTTAACAATTCGGCCCTTCCTGGCACTAATCGTCCTCGATTTCGTTTTTATGTTCTTCGTCGAGCTCTGGGCATGAACGACACCATGGTTTCATCTTGTCTGAGGAGAACGTGGAACTAAATTTACGACATTTTATTTGCATCCCGGGAATATCTTTGATTTGATAACGATCATTTCCTATCACCTTTGATACGACGTAGGGTCCTTTAAATTTAGGTTCGATTTTTCGAGATTCACCTGTAGCGGTGGGTTCATTTTCAATGACAGCCAGATCACCTTCATTGTATACGCTGGGTCGGATATGTTTATCGTCAAACCTTTTCTTCCAGCGTTCTCTCGTCCAAACAATGAAAATGAAAATGAAAATGAAAATGAAAATGAAAATGAAACTGAAAATGAAATTGGAAATGAAACTGAAAATGAAAATGAAAATGAACATGAACATGAAAATGAAAATGAAAATGAAAATGAAAATGAAAATGAAAATGAAAATGAAAATGAAAATGAAAATGAAAATGAAAATGAAAATGAAGACGAAGATGCAAATAAATCTGAATAATGTTACTTTTGAATAATGCTTCTCTATTTTAAGAGAAATAACGAAAATTAATGTTTAACATGCTACCCACTGAACCATATACGAAGGTTTTGCGTAACGTGAGAGTTTTGCGAACGTTTTCGGGTAGAATTTTTTTTTAATTTTTGATTTTTTATTTTTTCGCTTAAAAGTGCTTTCTATCGAAGATTAAATTCATGAAAACTTTTCCCATAAATAAAAACTGTACTTATCTTGTGCAATTCATAAAAAACTTATTTTGATTCGAAACATAATAATTTTTTTATCATTTTAGTAGGAAAAAGCTCCTCCTACTAAATGAACCATTTTTGTTTATAAATGAGTTCAGAAGTGAATAATTAGTGTTTCTTTTTGGAATTCTTAAAAAATAATAATTTATTTATCATATCGGTAGAAGCAATTTTTCATAAACAATCAATTTTTTGTTCATTTTATCGATATGCAATAATAAATATTATGATATAATAAAATTTATAATTCAAAAAGATTAATTTATTAACTCATTTCTGATCAAAAAAAGGTTCGTTTTCGAAAGACAATTCAGTCCGGCGATTGATACAAAAAGCTTTCATTTCCGAGTGCCGAAAAAGAATTTTTCTATGATTCATTTTTTAACTCATTTCCGAAGAAAAAAAAGTTCGTTTCTAAGAGGCATTTTCGTCTGGCGATTAATTCAAAAAGGATTCATTTCCGAGTGCTAAAAAATAACTTTTCTGTGGTTCTTTTTTTAATTCATTTGCGAACATATAAAGTACATTTGATGGTTTTTTTTCAACTCATTTCCGAAAAAACTAAGGTTCATTTTTGAGAGGCATTTTAGTCCGACGAATAATACAAAAAAGGTTAATTTATGAGTGCTGAAAATGAACGTTTCTACCCGAAAAGGTTCATAAATGAATTTGAAAACGGTAGTTTTGGTTCACTTGGTAAATTGGTGCGTAATAAATATGAACTGGTTCATTCTACCTAAGAATCGAATGACCACAAATGGATCTGTGAAGTCACCGAAGTGCGGTACCCCACTTTTCTCAATTTCTAAATCAGGAAAACAAATCGTGAGATAAACTCCAAACCGAATTGCAATTTAAATGCATGCTGCACTCACGTATGTATGTGTGGCACAACCAAAAATCAATTCAAATAAACTAACTTTAAACCACAGAGCCAAACTTAGTTGCGCAGCACAGAAGCCTCAGCTACTGCAGCTGCATAATAGTCGACGCACTCGGACTTGGCTGGCATCTCCTTTTCAAATTGATGCGATTTGTTCGTGCTGCAACGATTTGTATTTCTGTGTGAAATGCTAGAAACACGAAACGCATTTCTTTTTTATTCAATAATTTTTTCTCATCTCGCGAAAAGTGGCTGCGTGTTATCAGCAATTATTCAGCACCAAGTGTGTCATTTGCTACCACCTTCCTAGAGTAAGAGTTGCAGAAATGCGGAAAACCTGAATGCAGCTATATTTTCGCACAATTTCGTTATCGCGCATAGCATAATCAATTTGCAGTTGGATATGCTACTGAATATCTTAAAAAATGAGCATTCATAATTATTGACTCAATAAGCGTCGAAGATGCAACGATCCTCACATAAATTGCACACTTAAATGTAGTAACAACATAAGTTATAAACGATATGTCTACAGCAGAGATGATTGCCTAATGAAACAGTTAAAATATGTTAGCTCATGAGTGCAAGAAATGCGCTTCCGCAAATGCTACTGTAAAGGTAATCATGCCGTCCCTTGGAGCTAAGTCGCAACATTTCCATGTTTGCAACGCTGTTGCATGCATCTGCAGCAATTTAAGATAAGCTTCATTGTTAAACGGAAAATGAATTTTGAAGAGGAAACATTTATTACATTTAAAATGTTTTGCAAACTTATCTAATCTTTGATTGATTGTGACAAACATGACGTTTAATTTGCAGATTAAATCTGATAGCAATGTTAAAATTAGGCTCAATTGCACTTCCCACTTCCGTGAAAGCTCGAAGGATCAAAAAATGGAGTTATCGTTGCAAATTAGTGTTCATAATTTTAAAAAATTCAGTTCAAGCTCTTGGAATGTCAGAGCCGAGATCCAGTTAGTAGGTAATAAAGTTTAGTTACCCGAAATGAGAATCAAGATTAGTAGAAGTATCACGTAGAGAGGTCAGGGGAGTTGAGAGTTTCTGAATGATACCTATCTCGATGCCACCCTCTCCTATTAGGATAGCCAGATTGTCCAAAACAAATTTAGATGATTGCACATTAATAATAATTAAAGCCGTTCAAGCATCTGTTGGTGTGCATCAAGAATTTCATACACACACGGGCCCTTAAATTTTTTGAGTGTGACATTCCTTATGTTAATCATCGACTCGAGTGCACGCAGTAACTCCTCGCTGATGAGCAACAGGAAACTCATACTTTTCTTCTAGGAATTTGTCTTTTTTAAGACCACTCAGTCGTATATATGGGTGTTGGCGTTATGCAGTTGGAGGATCTCTGTTAGCCTATCACTTTTCAAACCAATTTTTCAGAAGATGGCCTGAGAATATTTTTAAGGCTAAAGCTATCCTATGCGTCTCTACCCTTAGAGACCCACTCACTCAGGAATTTCTTGAAGAACTGGTACTCGCACTTCATGAATCCTCTCACAGTCCCCAAGAACTAAAAGGAGGGAAGTTAACCACTTTTGTTGACGAGAAGGTGCTTGTAGTAAGTAGAGTATATCTATGTGTGCATTTTGATTGTTACAGAGCTCACTCGAACTCGTTTAATTGTTCATCCATTTACTCGTTGAGTCTGCGACTCTTTTGTCATCTCTATTATTCTAACATCTAGGTCACTTTTAGTTTGGAAGCAATAAAGTAGCAATATATTACAGTGCTAAAAGGCCTTCTCCGACGGATTGTCCTTAATAATTCCCCACAAAACTGTAATCCACTTGTCGATTAATGCAACCTGCATGTGGTCCCTAACGATCTTAGTACAGGTGCGATGATTGCAGGTTATTGGTTCTTTATCAGCCGTCGATTTACTAAAAATCTTCTCTTTCTGCGACTCACTCGGACAACAGCAAGGAATTTTTTAAATAAACACTGCCAGTCTCCACGATCCTAGAAATCCGACTAAAAATATTAATAACTCTCTGGTACCTAGATCTCTTCACCATTCTGAGGACTTTTGTTTTTAGGAGTTACTACCGGTGATCCCAGGAGATATGGTTGTTTGAATGGGAGGTTAGGAGCACTATGGTTGGTTGCTAACTTAATTGTCTCTTGCCTGGAGGCAAGCAGTTGATCTTCTTCGCTATCCGTCCGTTTCTTTCGCCCCGCTTGACTTAGCAGAGTAAAAGGCTATTCGGTAGAAGGTGGATAAAAAGGGTACCATGGCGAGTCCCACTTTTATGGCATGGCTTGTATTTCTCTATAAGTCGGCGAGGTCAAAGAGATGATTTGCTAGAATACAGACCAGAATGAACCCTAGGATTAGTTTCAATCAAAAAATTATTTTTATTAAGTTCACGACTTTATTCTACCATAATCAATACAGTAAAGCTGATCCCATATTTTAAAAAACAAATTTTACTACTATATCGCTTAAGCAGTGGGTGGAGCTGCTGCTGCGGCAGGAGCATCGGTGGTAGTGGTTGCAGCAGCTTGTTCCTCTTTGTTGCGATCCTTCTTGAGTGAATCCATAAACGCAAATTTGTCGGCAGGTGTCTGGAAACGACCATGACCCTTCCTGGACGAGGTATCGATAAACTTCAGTTTGATTTGTTCCAAAGCGGCACGCTTTGTGTGCTTCAAAAGAGACTTGCGTAGAGTGATAACATGCTTCTTGGACTCAATGCAACAACCATTAATCATGACGAAGTCATTGTTGACCCCACCGTAATGTGGAAAACCACCCATTTGACCCATCGGTCAAATCGTACTCAGTTGAGGCATTGTTCTTGATAACCTTGCCATCCTTGGTGTGGATACCAGCACTAATGCGGTAGATTTTCTTGTTGATTTCGGTACGATGATGGTAACCTTTTTAACCGGCCCGTGCCACAGTGAAGAACACGCGATATGGATGCCAAGAACCAATACAAGCAATCTTAAGCAAACTCTTGTGAGTCTTGCGTGCCAATTCCTTAGTATGGCAACGAGCGGTCACACTCTTGAAGCCCATACCCTTGGTAACACCAACGCAATCGACCATTCCGTCTTGGCCGAAAACGTTGTTGACTTGCACTGGTTTCTCCAAGTGCTCCTTAACCCACTTGATCTTATCTTCAATAGAACTGGCATTCAATTGGATTTCCATGACATGAGCATTCTTTTGGCGATGATCAAACGAATCTGCGAATGAGCAATATCGCGAATAACTTTGCAGTGGCGGAGCATTTTGCAGAAGTCGTTTTCCTCAAATGCTGAGCCCAGACATTCACCAAGGCACGCAAACCAAATGTAGTTTCAATATAACCAACAGCGCCAACGACAATCATTGGTGGAGTTTCCAACACTGTGACGGCTTCAACAACTTCCTTCTTGTTTATCTTGGAGTCAGGACGGTGAACTTCTCTCAGGATATGAGTCATACCAGCATTGTAGCCAATAAAGCAAGTTAAATGTACTGGCTTGGATGCATCATCCTTGGGGAAAGCCTTCACTTCACCACCATGGCGGCATGATCGCTTCTTGGGGTTGAAAGCCACAGAGCCATGGCGAGGCGCAGAGAATTTACGATTAGACATTTCCATTGATAGTTTGCATCCGATAAGTTGAGACAATGATGATGGAAAGGAACTTCGTCTTAGGGTAATATATCACATGAAAGTATCACGCAAAAGTTGAAGTCATAATGCCTGCCTACTTGAATTACGGAGAGCTGTCTTGTGGAACCGTTATCCTCCCCTCGTAGAAAAGACCAATAATTTATAGTATCAGTATCAGTATCAGTATCAGTATCAGTATCAGTATCAGTATCAGTATCAGTATCAGTATCAGTATCAGTATCATTATCAGTATCAGTATCAGTATCAGTATCAGTATCAGTATCAGTATCAGTATCAGTATCAGTATCAGTATCAGTATCAGTATCAGTATCAGTATCAGTATCAGTATCAGTATCAGTATCAGTATCAGTATCAGTATCAGTATCAGTATCAGTATCAGTATCAGTATCAGTATCAGTATCAGTATCAGTATCAGTATCAGTATCAGTATCAGTATCAGTATCAGTAACAGTAACAGTAACAGTAACAGTAACAGTAACAGTAACAGTAACAGTAACAGTAACAGTAACAGTAACAGTAACAGTAACAGTAACAGTAACAGTAACAGTAACAGTAACAGTAACAGTAACAGTAACAGTAACAGTAACAGTAACAGTAACAGTAACAGTAACAGTAACAGTAACAGTAACAGTAACAGTAACAGTAACAGTATCAGTATCAGTATCAGTATCAGTATCAGTATCAGTATCAGTATCAGTATCAGTATCAGTATTAGTATCAGTATCAGTATCAGTATCAGTATCAGTATCAGCATCAGTATCAGTATCAGTAGCAGTATCAGTAGCAGTATCAGTATCAGTATCAGTATCAGTATCAGTATCAGTATCAGTATCAGTATCAGTATTAGTATCAGTATTAGTATCAGTATTAGTATCAATATAAGTATAAGTATCAGTATCACGTCTGATCAGTATACGTCTTAGAGCTATGCTGTCTATACTTGCTAAAATTCCTTCAAAAAACTTTATAAGGTTATAAGTTGTAAAGAAGTCCTCGTGTATTTGAAATGCACTGTGTTTATGATCGATGAATCACTAAGTTATCAATGAGAGAAAACCATTTTCAGTTTATTGCTCAGTTTCTTTGTTTTTTAGTATTATTTTAAAAATAATTCCCACACTTGATCGCTTTCCATTGTTGTGATTTTAATTATACCTCTTGATTTCTCTCCCTCCATATCCATTCATCTTTCCATCAATCTATTTAATCGCTAACTCTTCAATTGATACTTTTTTGTTTTTGTTTTGAAACAATTGCAATTTTCTCCACAACGATTTATCACACTCTAATATGACAAGATGTCTCGAATTGACTGACTACTTGCCGCTGGCTACCATGAGTAGGCAACAACAGCGATCACACAGCAAATTCTTAGCATTTCCGCACGCCATCAGCGACATTTTACCATTTCCCAAATGTACATCATGCTGCACTCTTACTTTTGCTCAGCCAGCACAACACAATTTATGGGCGCAGCAACAGTGAGCTGCATTCAGATATGCTGTTGTTACGGCTGTCAACGTCGTGGCCAATAATTGGTGTCGTCATTGTCGGCGTTACTGCTTGAAATTCGATGCTGTTATGGCTATCATCATCTGCTTTAACTAAAACGCCAAAAATAACGAAGCTAAGATGAAGTTGGAGCGCCACCATTATAATTTAAGCCATCACCACTGCCACCACCAGCGACACCAACGCCACACCGATAAAACACTGCTATTTTGATCCTCGCGCGCATGTTATGTGAAGTGATTGATTTGCCCAAACATGGTGTTTCTTCGGTGTCCACTTTAGTAACAATCCACAACAACAACAACAGCAACAGAACGACCGCTTGTCTAATGCTACCCTTGTTCAAGATATCGACGCTAGTGATCTATGAGCGGCATTAATTTTTACAACTTTGCTAGCGTGTTTAATGCCGGCAGCGCTTACCCAGGTCTGACTAGTTGGATGACTACTTGGAATGCTGGATAGCTGATGATCGCAAGTGATCTTGTCTTAGCGCAGACAATGTGTAAAGCTTTAGCTTCAACTCAGACTGGGCTAGACTGAATGGCATTTGCTTATGTTGTTGTTGTTGTTGTTTTATTGCTATTATGGTTGTAGATTTCGCAGAGTGAGTGAGTGCTTCACATGCAATTATTTTTGCATCCAAACAACGCAACTCCACTTTAGTCAGTATAGTTCAGCTCGTTGATTTTAAACTGTTGACGATATGCAATGAACTTTCATTTGAAGTTAGATATAAAAAATGTTAGAACATTTTGGAAAAAATCTGTCAAAAACTTCATGCGAATAATTTCAAGAGAGATCACAAAGTTATTAAATCGTATTAAGTAAAGCGTAAAACAAAGCTTCCCAGCAGTTATTTTGGAGTCAATTGAAAAAGTGAACTAGTTCAGTTCTAGCGCAGTTCGCAGTAGCTCTGTAAAAGTACAAAAGGCGTTCAGTGTAGAACAGTTATCTTTGCTTTTGTTTTCAAAAGTATTGCTGACAAAAATAAACGCGTTCTGGCTACTTTTTAAAATTTTCTGCGCACAAGAAAAAATAATAAAAATAAATGTTTATAGACAAAATGTTTTCTGGATTGTGGATAAAAAAGATGGTACAAATGAGATCTTTATGACCTTTCCATTGCACTAAATTCTTACACTTTTGATATGTTCACTTTAAAACTAGTTAAAAAAGAACCACTTTCAGGCTACTGCGAAAGCGACCAGTTTAAAAATGTTCCTAATGCAACTAGTTCAAATATAGGGAAAAAGGAGTGTTTCTGGGGACAATTGTCCTTTCCTATGACATCAACCCGCAAAAAGCGTCAGTTCGTTCAATGTTAAAGGGTATTGTAGTGGAACTAGTACTGGTCCTTTTTGGAACTAGTTCAGAACTATTTCAAATTTGGTCCACTTTTCTGCTGGGTTTTTATCGACAGATCCATTTTGAGCGACAAACATTGTTTTTAAGAACTTATGGCTAATGATAGGATGAACACAGTGGAAACACTGAGTAATTTTGATTGATGCATATTGCAAAATAATTTGTCAATGACGAAAAAATACAGTGGCTCACAGCTTATTCCAACCAGCACCTAACAAACACTTTAGCAACTTTTATAAATAAACTACAAAATATATCAAAATTATATAAATGTAGGTTGTTAGTCGAATGTTTTAACTTATCAAATATGACTTTATTTATTTTTATATTATAGTATAATATTTTATAACAATTAAAAATGAAAAAAGGAACCAAAAACAATGTGACAGCTTATTTCAACCAATTACTTTGCAGCTGAGCATTGATTCTTAATCTTGCAATGTAACGGTTGTTTATTTTTCTGTTTTAGTTATTACATTCACAATACATTTAAGTTAATATTTTGAGAGTTTTGTGAGTAGGTCTACAATTTGTGAGATGGTGGGTCTAAGGGACCTCTCAGTTCAGATCATCGTTTACCTATTTGTCTGCGAAATTGTAGAATACACGATAAGGGAAGACATGCTCCTAACAAAATTTTCAATGCAACGCACCTCCGCTATATTATTATTGATATATTATTTTTGATATGGATATTTTCGATATGAGGTTTTAATATGTGCGGCGTAACCCAAGAACAGGGCACCAAGCAAAAAATTTTAAGGCTAAAGTCAAACACGGTGGTGACAGGGTTATGGTAATGGCCTACATATCGGTCTTTATATCGGCCACCGGCATTGGAAACTTGAAGTTTATTAAAACGACAAGACTCATTAACTTGAAACTTTGGAAAGAAATTTGCTTGAAAGCGCAAAGAATCGTGGTGTCTTTAGATTTTATCAAGACAATAACCCGAAACATACAATGTTTACAAATGTAAGTTGGGTATTTTATAAACATAGCTGATTTGGAATTCTCCGCATGCTATGCATCACCGGCACAGTGAATATGACTGAATCACCCGTCATGAATATGACTGAAAATTTGTGGGCCATTTTGGATACTGAAAACAGCATTGGTTGAGGAATTAGCTAAAATTACGCTAGAAGTGACCAAAAATCTAGTCGAATTCATACCAAAGAAGCCCGAATGGGTTATACACCAGAAGGGTGGTCATTAGGCTGTCCCAAAAAAGCATTTTTTTGCTCAAGCCTGTTTTGAAAGCTTATGGAGTAAAGTATTTTTAAATTTTTTTTCAGATTTTTTGGAAGAGTTTTAGAGGTCGTGCTAGTCGGATTTTCCCTAAAAATCAGGCTTTCCGGAGATTTTTTGAATTTCAAGCATAAGTTGGTCAATAACAGCCATAAGTTTTTGAGTCATCATTTCGAAAGACAAATATCCAAACTTTACTTTAATGTACATATGTATATCAGAAGTGTTGGCAATTTTTTTGGAACTTTTTGATGTACTATATTTTATTTTTTCGTGAAATTTGCGAAATTTGCGAGCAACTATGAAATTCGAAAAAAAAAATTCATTTGAGACACCCTAGCGATCATACTAAGTATTAAAATATTTTTTTATTTGCCGATAAACTTAATTTAAAAATTAAATATAATACCTGGTTGAAATAAGCTATGACATTGGTTTTGATTGCTTTTTCATTTTTATAAAATAGTATAAAAAATATTTAAAATATATTTAAAGTATTATTTGCTAAGGTAAAACATATCACTATCAACCCGCAATTATATAATTTTTATACCCTTTTTAGTTTAGTTGTTATAGCTGCTTAAATTTTTTGTAAGATATTTAAAATACAATTAGTGAGAGTTGCTATATTTTTCTGAATCTGAGTAGCTTTACAATCCTTTATCAATCCATTATCATAATTTTTGAACAATGGGGCATATACTCCCCATATATTCCCATATATGGCATATAAGTCAAGGTAGATTCATTTTAAAATGACTGCTCAAATGTGAAATTTTATAACAACAAAGCTGTAAGTGCCACAAACGTTAAACGACAAAAGCAACAACAACATCAATTAAGGAAACTCAAAATCAACAGCTGCTTTTGACATCTAGATCACGTTTTTCTGCAATATGAGCATATTTTCTAATATTCTAAACAGTAAAGGAGAAATTTTGTGGCGTCCGTTGCGTAGTTGGTTAAAGTGCGTGGCCGCTATGTCAAAGAACCTGGAGACCCAGGTTCGAACCCCAGCAGCGACAGAAAATTATTTGAATTAAAATAATTTTTCTGTACAGCCGCCACCTCTCTGCAGACAATGGCAAACCTCAGAGAGTAATCAAAATGCCATGTAAAGCTTCTTGAGAATAAGAACATTCCGTTCATCGCCGTTCGGAGTCGGCGTTAAGCCTGTAGGTCCATTTCTCGGTCAATTGTGTACAAACTTAATAACACGCACAACACAATTGATCATAAGAAGCTAGGTCAAAGTCCTTTCAAGGGCTGAAATGTCCAGTTATTTATTTTTATTTTTTTTTTTTAAAGGAGAAATTTTACAAAACATTAGGTCTGTTCCCGTACTCTAAAGTTTTAGTCCAATTTACCATTTTTACAGGTTTTAGTCCGAGAAGCGTTCCCGTACTCGAAAAAATGGTAAAAGAGAGTGCAATCGAGAGAGTAAAAAATTTCCCCTCCATGTCAAAAGTTGCAAGTTTTAGTCCGAGAAATTTCTTCTGGCAAAAAATGGTAAAAGTGTCAAACTGCTTAAAATCATATGTTTACATTTTAGCAAAGAAATTGCAAAACAATAAAAGTTCTTTGAAATAAACAATAAAGTGTTGGAATGGAAACCAAAAACATGGTAAATTGTGCAAAAACTAAATATAAATGTTTATTTGAGAATTAATTTTTATATTGTTCAAAATCTTTAGCATGTCGTCTGCACTGCCAATGCTCCACATCAAGCTAGTGGAGCTAGTGGAAGTGAACCAAACAAATCTGTCTGGTGCAAACATTTTGCTGAGCTTGTAGAATCATCAAGTGATTCTGAAGATGATGAGCTTATGGAATTAGTTGCAGATGAAAGGGAAGAGGATATAATCCATGGATTGCTCGAATTTTGTATGCCGAAGAAACGAAATTGCGTCAAAAATTATTTGCTGGATGTTGTCCCCACATATTCAGAAGCAGAATTTAGATGCCATTTTCGAATCGCAAAATCGCTATTTTTTAATTTAAGCAACAAATTCGAAGAAAGTTGTATTTTTTCAACTCTTCGAGTTGATAAAAGACTACCTGGCAAAACTCATTTGGCTGTATTCTTGTGGTTTGCTGGACATGAGGCATGCAGCTATCGTGACTTAATGGATCGATTCGACTTATCTCTGTCAAGTGTGTGCAGAATAATCGAACGAGTCACAATGTTCATCAGCAGTCTTAGTCCTAATGTAATTAAGTGGCCTAATGATGAAGGAAAGCAGCAGTCTGCTGAATTTTTTAAAAACAAGTGTGGTTTCTCGAAAGCAATAGGTAAAGTATTCATACATAATTTGAATATGAACTTAATTTTTTCCTTATACAGGCTGTATTGATGGGACCCACATAACTATCGATCCACCTGCAAATTGCAAGGATGACTATATTGATAGAAAAGGAAATGTGACAATAACAATGCAAGCAATTTGCAATGAACAAAAAAAATTCATTAACATATTTGTGGGATTTCCGGGATCAAGTCACGATAGCTGGGTGCTTCAAAACTCACCAATTAATAGCAAATTGTCTTCTGTTTGTGGAGGTAATATACAAGCACCTAAAATCTATTACTAGCACATACATATATTCATATAATTCATATTGTAGATTATTATTTGCTGGGAGACTCCGCATACCCCTGTACGAAGCATTTGATTACCCCATATAAGGATAATGGTCATTTAACCCGTGCACAAAAAAATTTCAATATGAAATTGAGCTCAGGTCGTGTTGCTATAGAACACTCTTTCGGGATATTGAAGCAGAGGTTTAGGCAGCTTTATTATTGCAAGCTTAAGGGTGCTAGAAAACTTTGCCACTTCATTCGAGCGTGCTGTGTTTTACACAATATTGCTGCTGAAACTGACCTGGAATTCTTTTCTGAAGAAGATATTGAAATTTCGGACGAAATTTCGGAACAACACCAACAAGCATCGCGTGGAAATGCATTAAGGGACCTAATTTGCCAAGAATTAAATAACCCTGAAATTTAAATTATGTAACAAAACTTTAACTTCAATTCAATTTTTAATTATTTTTTCAAAAATTTTGTATAAAAAAATAAAGCAATTCACTAATGAAATAATAAAGTAATTAAATTCTATTTGTATTTCACATTTTGTGCATTAAGAATTTTTAAATTGGTTCGCCAATTTCTCCAGTAGCTCTAGTTTTTTTTTTGAAGCTTCTTCTTTCCTCTGGGCCCTCTCCTCTCTTTTCTGCATAAAATCGAGAACTTGCTTATGATAAGCCTTACTCTCCTCTGCAATGTCGGTTATTGTTTTAATCGCCGCAGCTTGGCCTGACCCGTATGAAGTCCTCTTCATTTTTTTTGCAGTACTTGGCTGATCGTCTTCTGCTTGTAAATACATAAAGTACATAAAACAAAAACTTACAAAATTGAAACACTACCTTGGTACTCCGTATCCGAACTAGCATAGTTCGCAACAACAGATCGGCCAGTACCCTCAGCGCTCTCGCTATCTAAAAGAAAGTCTGGATTTATCCCCCTTTTGTCGCCTAGTAGGATCTCTAGTTCGCTAATAAATTTGAAAATTGCGTAAAAAAGATGTGAAGCTTTATACTTATATGAATAATTGAAACTTACTTCTGATATGGACAGTTTTGCCTATTTCTTCCTGTTTGCTTATTGTGCAAGTTGGTTTTTTTAAACTGTCGCTCCAAACTCCTAAACTTGTTCTCAATTTGAGATGTGGAATAGTTGTAACCTTCTAGGCACATCCTTTCAGTTACAACTTTCCACATTTTTTTTTTATTTTTAATACTGGCGGACTTTCCAACTTTCGGCTGCATCTCTGCAATAATTGACAAAAGCAATTTTATTGGTGCATCCAACCAAACTTGCTTTCCATCACCCTCTTCCACGGGCGAAAAAATCACTTCGCTGTATGATTCGTTTTGGCTTTGCAGTAAATCCACCGTCAGTAGGTCGCGGTAGTCCGAATCTAACACCGTATTCGGAAATATTCTATTAATTTATTAAAATACATATGTTAAACTTATTTACCATGTTGGATACGCGAATAAGTCCCTGGTGAACATTTAATGTTTAATTGGGTATTGGTTTGGGTTTCTTCTTCCATTTTTGCTTAACTAAAAACAAAAATTCAATTCAAGGAATGTGAAAAATTTATTAATTTTGACAAACGATTTTATTTGACAGTCAACACACTTTTGACAGTTTACACAATTTTAGTCCAAAAAGCGTTCCCGTACTTTTTTGTGTTTTTCAATATTTTTGAGAGATTTTTCCTTACTCTCGCGTTTTTGACAGTTTTACCATTTTTAGCCCAAAAAGTACGGGAACAGACCTATTATAAACCCATTTACCTTACTCCGATTTGGACTTAGGCCATTTCAGCCCTGGAAAGAACTTTGACGGAAAAAACTTTTTCTTTTCAAATTGTGTTGACCGTGTTTTTACACAAATGATCGAGAACTGGACCAACTAGTTTTTTCCCAACTCCGAATGTCTAATGTGCATGTTCTCAAGAAGATTTACATTACATTATTTACTCTCTGATATTTGCCATTGTCTACAGAGTGATGACGGTAGATCAGAAAAATTAATTACAATTGAAAAAAGTTTATATATTTGCTGGGGTTCGAACCTGCTCTCGAATTGACTTAGAGTGGTCCACGCAGTGATAACCGTCGCGGTGATAAGAGCAGTAATCGGTTTTTTTACCTTTTTTAATCAAAAGCTTATAAATATCTTATCTCTCACAATCTGTGAAATTTGCCTTCCGCAAATTTCCAGTATTTTAGAAATGGACTTCACTTATTTTGTAAACTAAGTTGCTCTGCAGTTGTTTTTTAAATGCAAGGCCCACAAATAAATAGACGGATATAGGAGCTGCTCTTCCTTGATACACCGATAAAAAAAAACAATAGTAAAATCACCTAAGCCGGCTTGGGTGAAACTAATTTGTATGGAAATAAAAAACTTATTCTTATTCACAAAGTAATATATTGTTTTATACATTGCTTTGCAAGCACATACTTTGATACCCTGCCAAAAAAAAAAAAATGTTTGATTTACCCAAGCCAAGTATATATATATTAATCATTAGTGTAAGCAAGCACGCTAATATAAACTGTCGCAGCCATGATTTATAATTACAAAATACTTAGTTAATTTATCCAAATCAATATCGGCAAATTAAACATGTAAAACTTAGATGTTTTGACGAAAAACTTAAAAGGCTCTAAATTACCGAAGACATCTTGTAAATACTAGGTTTTTTGTTAATTTCGCAAAAGTTTTTTCTCGGTGCATGTTTAACAGAGGGGCATTTCTTTTTTGTTGCTTCCAATTCAGTATTCTTCTTTCTCTATACTTTATTTCCACAATTCGGTCCAAAAAGATACCATCTTGTTTCATCACTCGGGACTAATAGTTATTGTCGTGATTTTTATATTTTTTTGCAAACTCTAAGCGGTTTTTAATGATTTTTTTTCACTTATTGTTTTTTTATTTTGGAGTTCTTTATTAATAACTAGTAGCTCTTAGCGTCCCTTAAACAGTTTCATCACGTACAAGTATGCCGTGATATTCAGAAACGTTCCTATTAATCTCTACGGCAGAAGTGCGAGGCCATTGCGAGTACTCGGTTTTTTTGCGTTTCTTTGTCCAACACGATCCTTTCGAAAGTACTCTGAATAGTTGAAATGCTTCTTTTTGTAGAATTGGGCGGCCCCGGTAGTCGAGTACGTAGCGTGCTCGGCTACTACCCCAAAGGTCCCGGGTTCGATTCCCGGCCAGGCCATGGTCTTGCGCTTTAAACCTTTCTGAATTTTCTATCTTCATTTCTAATCAATTGAAACTGAAAATTCATCAATATTTACGACTTGAAGTTGTAGTTGATGGCAAAGAAGTTTGTGGATGAGCTTGCCTTATAAGTTGAATTGACTGAGGTAAAGGCATAACACTTGCCTCTGATTCAAATACACATGTTTCTTTAGCTTTCCACCACTCTTTTAGAACATCCTACACATGTTTTCCTACCATGTTGATTGCCCTTTCCTTCCCACTAATCTATCACCCCATTTTCGAACCAAGGCAGACTTGACTGAATTGGTATTCCATCTGAAATCCTTGGTTCAAGCTAAAAAAAAAGGAAATCTTTAACATTTCTAAAAAAATGTTTTTTTTTCTTCTTTAATAGTAGTTTCAGCGGATTTTATACACATTTTTCTGTAAATAGATAAAAAAACGTACGGCAAAACAAGCGTAATTTGCAAAATTTATACCATAAATGAACGCACGCATAGAAACTAAGCTGTTGCCAAATTATCATAAGTAGAATTTGTAACGGACACTCAAAGACGCTACTGAGCATACTCCGAATACTCTTGTGAGTAAGATTAAGTACAATTTTTTTATTTTTGTTGATTTCTGTAGGAGTTATTATTCCAATTTTTATTTAATAGTTATTTTTAAAAGTAATCATATCTATTAAGAAAACAAAAGTAATTCCTTATTGACGGAATGCGTTAATATTAAAAAAAAAATTTTGGTTAATTTCGAAAGATTTCAATTTCGAATACTTTTGTGATGAACTGTTTACTTTTGTATACCTTCCACGCCTTCTAGACATAAGAAACGGAAGTTAATATACCACCTTGATCAAAAAGTTTCCGGAATCACCACCGTGTGCCGCTCTCAGTCACCCGAGCTCTCTTTTTTTATAAGGTGGCCATATCTTTCATTGACATTCATTGAAAACACTGTAGACCGCAAATTGACCATTAGAGAGATGGCAAAGGAGTTGGGCATTGCTTTTGAAACCGTTCGAGATGTTTTGGTTAATGATTTGGGCCACAGACGTGTCGCTGCAAAGCTGGTGCCGAAAGACCTGAATTTCATGAAAAAAAGGGACCGTGTTGACGTTGCAAAAGACTTGGTTTCCAAGACCCAATCCGACCCAACATTCATCAAACTGATCATTACTGGAGACGAGACGTGGATTCATGAGTATGACACGTAATCCAGATATCAAGCGAGTGAATGGCGTGCACGGAATGAGCCGCGTCCGAAAAACGCACGTCGTTTTCAGTAGAAAAAGAAGGCAATGCTCACAGTTTTCATGGATTATAAGGGTGTTCTATATCATTAATTCCTTCCACAATGCCAAACAGTCAACAAGAAGTATTATTTGGGCGTTATGAGATGTTTGTGTGAAGTAATTCGCCAAAAAATACCGGATTTGTGAGCAAACAACTCGTGGATCTTGTACCACGATAACGCACCGTTCCACAATGCTATCGTTACCCGTGAACATTTGGCTAAAAACGAAACAAATACCTTTCAACAACCACCGAATTCACCTCATATGGCTCCCTGCGACTTTTTTCTATTCGCTCAACTCCAGAAACCGCTCCGCTGAACGCGTTTCAGCACCCATGATGAGATCATGGAAAAATCGAAGATGGCTCTGATGGCCATACCGCAAACCAAATATAAAAAATGTTTCGAGGATTGGATCAAGTGCTGGCATTAGTGCGTTGCAGTCGATGGGGAGTACTTTGAAGGGGACAATATCGATTTTCTTGTATTTTTAATTTCCTGAATAAATTCCCGGAACTTTTTGACCAGGGTGGTATGTACCTCGAAATTCAATACTATGGTGTTGGCATAGAAATTTGGACAAACATTTCCTTTCAAGTGTACTAACCAGTACGTAAGCAGTCAAAGGAAATATGGAAATAAATAGAGTACTTTTCTAACTTGTTAGGTTTTCCATAACATAGACTTAAGTGGCTATCTGACAGATCGATGGATACCAGACAAGCAAACGATCAAGCAATCAACAATCTGGCAACCACGTCGATTATCGTTATTATCACATTTTCACCGTTGCTTGCTTGCCAGACTGGGATGGACCCTTAACGCCAGTTACTCTTACATATCGCTACGTGTTGAATATCAATGAAGTACACTTATTTGGAACTGATCTGTTGCCCATTCAGATACTGAAAATTTATGACTACACTTTGGTTTGTGTAGTTTTTGTGAAAATCAGAGAGCTGATAATGGACAAATGTACTACGCAGAAATTCAATCAACGCGAATAAACTTATATGGAGCAACCAGTACTTATGAAAAATTTTAAGATTTTGTGGGACAACTTGCTACATATATTTCAAAATTTGAATCAAGCTGCCATATTTATCAAATAGAGTTGCCCAAATCAGGAACGATTTTGAAATCTTTTTTCTTACACTCTTCAATACCAAAAGAAGCCCATTCTCACCCAAAGGCTAGAACAAAACTCCACTTTGTACTTAAAAGAAAACCCAAGAGCTGTATTCTTTCCACCAAATTTCAGTCAATATAAAATTCAAGCTAATGCCAGTTGTCTTTTTTAGTCAACTACGCTGCAGTCGTGACTTTGTTGTGTCATTGCTGAGTGTGGTTCATTCTTTTTTTAATTTAGATCGTTTGCTTTGCTAGACCAAATTAATCAAGTACCACAAAAACTATTGAGCACTACTTGAGCAACATCAGGACGAAGTCACGACATTTGTTAAAGACAATGAAAATCAATGTGATTATTTGATTCAATTTGGTTGCAATCTTCTTGCTATTGCTTAATAATAAAAACAATAGCTCTCATAATATCGGGTTATTTTTTCTTTTTTATCAACCAGTCATCATTGTTCTGCAATCAAACAAGACTTCATAAACTTGCACCCAATTAACATGGATTGACTTTTACGATAAGCAATAAAATCACACGCTCATGCGATCGCGATAACAAATTGAAGTTGCTGCCAAAGTGATGCTGTAGTAAGACATGACTGCAGCTAGATACATGAGAGCCTCGAAATGTTTGATTGAAAGCATGCAGCAGAGCGTGTAAACGTTTAACAACTCGTTGACAGCCAGATGACAGTAAAACAAAGCAAAATGACCAATATTGCAAGCAACGACAACAACAACAACAGCAACAATTACGCCAATGTTACGGCTACCAGCACGTTTATGATGCACTAAGCTAGCGACAAAAAACAAAAACAGCAACAACAAACAACCAATTATCCGTGTTGTTACAAGACGCTGCACAACCAGCTAGCTACATGCCGCCAAAGACACGTTCCACAGTGGCTTGTCCATTGGATGGATGATGATGGTTCCGCGGCAGGCCCTGATGATGTTCATCAAGCATAAAACTGCTCGTTTAGGTACTTGTTAACAACGCGCAGCATTGAGCCCGTTCCGTGCGATTGTTATCGGACTCAATTCTGATTAATGACACACCACAAGATGCTTCGTTGCATTGAGTGCACTTCTTGGTTTGTTTGTTGTTTGTATGTTTTTCCTTCTGTTCCTTACAATTGGACAGTTGAGTGCAAAATTGAAAGCCATTCGGCGCATATGTTTGAGCGATGTTTAAGGAACCAGTTGCGACGGAAGAAGATGCGCTTAATTGCTCAATTAGTTACGGTGTAGAGCGATTTTACTAAACTTATCGTTATAGAATACGATTCGAAGAAATTTTCGAATTTTAGTATGACTTGATGCAATGAGAACAGCGTTGTTTTAAGTATGAAGTATTATCATAGCAATAACGGTTTCATGGAAAGTGAAAAATATTCTTCTCCAGCCCAAAAACTAGGGCAAAAAAACAGCGTGTTTGGGAATATTTTGTGTTATTTTTGCAATAGTTGTGTACTTTTTGTTAAGTATCGAAGTAAATGGATTAATAGTTTGACGCCATTCTTCTATTCACTTTACGAGGGTTAACTTTTAAGTCTTTAGATAGGCAAATAAAAACAAATATGTACACTAAGGGAAAAAAATATTTAATTTGTCCAAACATTTTTTTAATTTATCCAAAAAGCGAGTCATTTTGCACCAACACATTTGCTTAAATCGAATACGTAAATATTTAAAATTTATTTAAATACTTTTTTAATTAAATAAAATATTGAAATATTTAAACAGAATTAATAAAAAATATATTAAAATTATGCACGAATTTTTTTAAATACCTTTAAAATATTTAAAAAAAAATAAAACTATCGTATTTAAAGAAAATTTATATAAAAATATTGATATTAAAAAATATATATTTGAATATTTCCCACGAGATGCGTCCATAAAATGCCATTTGGTAGTATATTTTATATTCTTCTTTCGTTCTCTAATTTACACTGTTTTTGACAGTTATTGCAGTATTATGGCAACAAATGTCAAAATAGTACAAATTAGAGAAAGAAAAATTGAAAATAAAATAAAGGGGCAAAGAAAAATATGCAGGCAAATGACAACCGGCGCAAGACATTTGTGAGAAAATATCCGGTTGTCACTCAAACCTTACACAGTTTTATTGTGCGATCATCAATCGCACTCACAACTAGTCTTTGCCAAAAATCCAGGCTATATTACCCTTGCAACAAAAACTAGATGAGAACTATAAGAAAGCTGCAACTGCAAGCAATAAACTGCAGGAAAAGTGCGATGCTGTTGCTGCTTGTCGGAATATGTGTGTACGTGTGCGATGCTGTTGCTGCTTGCTTGAATGGAATATGTGTGTACGTGTGTGGTATAAATAGAATTCAAATACAAGAAAAAAACGAGTTGTAAGGAAAATATTTGATTTATCCACGTAAATATTTAAATAAAATTTATACTCAGGCGTGGATAATGCTAATATGCGTTATTTCCCTTAGTGTACAAACGGAAATGATTTTATTGTTTTCCAAAATATTCTCCATGAAGATCGAGACACTTTTGTATGAGCTTGAACCAATTTTCAAAGTACTTTTTCCACTCTCATTGAAGTAGCTCCAAAACATGTGATTTGAATGCATCAACTGCATCTTCAGGTGTTGAAAAACGTAAACTTCACAATTTATTTTTGATGTACGGGAATAAGAATTGGATGCCAAGTAAGGACCGTACGGCGAATAACCCATCAACTCGATGTTTTGAATGCTCAAAATCATTTTTTTTCTTTTGAGCTGGGAGCTTGCATTGTCGCAGTGGAGAATGATTCATCTTCTGCGATTGGTTTCCTTGATTTTTACGAACTTTTCTGGCAAACAAATGGAGGTGTACTTCTCAGAATAGACCGTTCTAAGTTGCTCTAATGAAACGGTGGCGACATGTCCAGTTATTCCGAAAATACAGGCGACCATTTGCTTCAAAGTGCTTTGTGAGCAAATAACTTTTGTTGCACTTGGCTCGATTGCAAGACCCATACAGTCGATTGTTGTTTAGTTTCAAGTTTATATGCATAAATTCATGATTCGTCACTTGTTACAATGTCATAGATATGTTTTGAAGCACAGCGATTGTATTTTTTATCAATTCTTTCGACCAATCGACGCGAGCCCTTTTTTTGAGCGATTGTCAAATTATGCGGAAGCCAACGCAAACAAATCTTTTTGACAGCCAAATTTTAATGCAATATTGAATGTATGCTGGTCCCACAAATCCCCAAAGATGCCTCTATCATACGGTAGGTCAAATGACGATCTTGCAATATGAGTAACAGCACAGCATCGATGTTTTGTGGCTCAACAGCCGATTTTTGACGACCTTCACGAAATTCGTACTATAACAAAAGTGAGACCACGATTGAATTCGGAAAACCAAAAAACACGGTGGCTCAGATGGTGTTTCATCACCAAAAATCGAAGCGAGTTTATCGGCACACTGCTACTGGTTTAATCCACATTGATAGTCGTAGAAAATAATCGCACGAAAATGTTCATGATTTAATTCCGTTTTTTTAACAACATGAATGTTCCAAGTATCCGTAAACAACACAAATAGCACTTATACAACAAAACGTTCGGAGTACGTTCACCATTCAAAATATTAAACTTTACGATGACAATGTCAAATTTGACATAATCACACTAGAGTTGCCATATCTCAAGACTTAGAAGTCAACCTACGTAAACTGCACAATCATGTCAATTCAAAGCTTAAGCAACTTTTTAGCTTTTATGGGTTCTTCCCGTAAAAACCTTTCTATGGCAAAAGTATCCGTAGGGACTTTATATACAGGGTGAGCCATCTAGCTGTTTATTTTAAAATCATAGGTTATTTTGACACTGACAGCTGTTTCCCGCTGAAAATCCATGGAAAGAAATGAGTCTCTTTACGCTTGAACAACGTTGGAAAATATTGGAAACTTATTTCCAAAGTGAGTGCTGTGTAACCCAAACAGTACGTTATTTGAAAATGAGATGGTTTGGGCGAAAAATCATCTTTTCTAGTGAGGCGCATTTTCATCTCGGCGGCTATGTTAACAAGAATTGCCGCATCTGGGGTCTGTAAAAATCGGCAAGTTATTGTCGAGAAACTGATGCATCCACAGAGATTGGTGCAGTTTGGTGCGAATTGTGGAGTAATGGCATCATTGGACCATTTTTTTCTTAGAAAATGAGGCTGGGAACAACGTTTCGGTCAACGGTGGGCGTTACAGAGCCATATAAACCGACTTTTTTTTGCTGAAATTAGAGACATGAATTTGGACGATATACGGTTCATACAGGATGGTGCGCCATGCCACACAGCGTATGCCCCAATCGATCTTTTGCGCACCAAATTCCCAAATCGTGCTATGAGCCGTCTTGGCGATGTCAATTCGCCTCGGAGCTCTGATTTGACCCCTTTGGAATTTTTTTTGTAGAGAACCGTAAAGGACCGATGTAATGGCAGCAATCCGGAACCATTCGGAAACAATTCAAGTACTTAAGGACAATATCATCTAAGCAATCGGTGAGCTTCAACCCGAAACCATCAACAAGGTCTTGGAAAATTGAAGTGACAGAATGAACTACTGCGAAACCAGCCGAGGCAGCCTCTTGAACGACGTTATGTTCTATAATTAATGGGAATGTTTGTTCTTACTAATAAAGCCATAATCTTATATATTAATACGCAAACACCGAATGTTGTCGTACACTTTTTCCATATTTATTTTAGAATAAGGACAATGAAACGTATACCATTCGAAAGGTGCTGCACCATAGATGTGCCGAATTATATTAGATTCTAAATTGATGACCTTTGACTGGCTACGCAATATGATTGAACATTAGATTGGTGAACTTTGACCTCATATATGAGCGGAAAAAGAGCATTTATTAAATAAAAGCTAAACTGTAAGAGATGGAAAAACAATATAGGAGAAAAATTTAGACCTTCATAAGATGTGCAAAAAATACTTTGGTATTTTTCACCATCGTTTACGGTTACTTTACAATAAGCACTTTTTCATGTAACAGTGTCAATATATATTGTGATGGTAAAATTGCATACAAATAGTAAATTTGGAAAATTTCCGTTATTTTGACATCAAAATTATTGTGATATCTCGAAAACTATAGATGTTCTCAGTACAACGTTTTTTGTATGAAAATTCGTTGGTTGAGAAAAATAACGGTATACGAAAACTTTTTTGCTAATATTTTTCACGAATAGTATGTTAAAAAAGTTTCCCGTTATTATGACATCAAAAGTATTGCGATATTTCGAAACCCGTAGATTTTTTCCATGCAATGCATTTCTTAAAGCAATGTCATTGCCTCAGAATGAGAAAAAAACAATTGATATTTCAAATTTTGATTTTGCATGTAAAAATCTCAACCATTTTTAATCGATTTTCCTTAAATTTTCTTTGTCTGAAAGTTTAATAAAATAACTTTGGAGGAATAAGAAAATATTTACCATTATCTCTCCAATTCAATTTCTTATGTTGTTTTCAAAATAACTCTAAAATATTCAATTTTTGCTCAAAAATTAGACCAGATATTCTTTTTTGTAATTTTTTTTTTTCTATTTTCTTCTCTCACACTCTTTCATATAACATATCAGTTATTTGCAAAAATTGCCTCATTTTGATATATAATTTAATAAAGTGTTTCTATCATGGAAAATCATGAGCTACCCCCTATGATTTTTTTGATGAAAATTACATTTTTCAAAATGTTGTTTTTGTATTTTTTACAAAGTTCTACAGCTTAAAAAATTATTTCTGTGAAAAAATTTTTCAAATATTTCAAATCACTCCAAAGTTATATACACAAATCTATGTTTTAAGCCATTTCCTTATCTATCATGTTTCAGAACAGTTAAGAAACATTTTCTCCCGCTTTTCTCAACCAATTTTGATAATTTTTTTAAATCAATAGGAGTAGGGAAAAGGAGTGCATCGAATATCTATGGTGGGCAATTCGACCTCAAATCAGACGTTCCAATCCACTGGTTACATTTCATGAGCGTTGAAATAAAGGCGAGGCACTTTTCATCAGCCCAAATTTTCGGTATATCTTCTGAACTATAAGTCACAAATCAATGAAACTTGGTAAGAACTTCCTTCCTTGACAAAGAGGCGTGGAAAAACTCATACAACTCAAAGTTGTTATTTCAAATAGCTTTGGACGCATTTCTACTAGAAAGTAGAATAAGGGAAGTAGGGTACTGTGACGGGCATTGGACAAAGGGGTGTGGCTCCGCATGTATAAGCCACATTTTTGATATCGAATAGCTTTGAAAGTAAAAATCACAGAACATGGAAAATCAGAACTGAGTTAGTGTTTTGTGATTTCCTGCTGGTGGTGCGTTTGGTGCGGTATGAGTTCGGTTACTTTTGCATATGAGTGAAGAAAGAAAAAAAAAATGTTTCCAATAAAAATACAAAAAAAAAATCAATTTTTAAATGGTCGAATCTCGACCAAAGGTGATACTAGTATATGGAAAAAGTTAAATTTTGTTAATTTTATTGCATTTAAAAATAAATTTGTATTTGGCCCATCCTGTATATGAACCTAGATAATTATATACAATGAGGTAAAGGGGGCTTTTAGAACCTTTTGGTCGTATAATCATCGATTTTTTTTTTCATAAGAGTTCACAGAAGTTATATTTATAACTTCCAATGGCTCATCTTAGAGTTAAGTTATCCTCTAGCATTTTCTTTCTTGTTCCTCATTGCCTTGTGCAGCTCAGGAACTGTCTCATGAGCATCGAAACTCATCTGCTTGCTCGTTCATTAGCGTATACGTTTAGTAGGTACTTGGCATGAGATCACATTTCGAAAATTTCACCTAAACGTACGCGCTCATGGACGAGAGCAATAAAACTTGTAGTAGGTTTCACGAGGGTGTTCGATTGCTTGTGAACCTTTTCGCATCGTTCGCTCACGCTGGACGACGATTCTTTGGTACCTATGTATTCAAATGTTTGTACTAATTCAATCGGCCTTGCCTTATTGGTGATATTTAGTTGGTGTTGTTGGCATTTCTTTTATATCTACATTACTTTACTTTTATCAGTATTAAGTGTGGTTCCTTTCATTCCGAGTTCTTCTCTCCATCTCGTTTGTTGTATCCTGGCTCTTGTATTGACTAAGATGATTATGTCATCTGTGTTGAGTAGGGGAAATGTGGATAGGTATCTCATCTATACTGAACTTATTTCTTTCTTGAAATAGCCAACTCTTAAAGGTATTTCGTAATGAAATTATGTTTTTTGTGTAAAATTTCCACAAAGCAAATGGTGGGAAATGCATGGACTCTTTCGAGATTTAATTTTCACAGCTTAACCAAATTTCAAAGAGCAGAGAAAGCGAAAGAAGATAACATGTTTTTCTATTTTCAAACCTACTGACAAACAACTAAGCGCAGTTTCTTAATATTTTTATGATACTCAGTCAATCTATTGTAGCCTCATTACCGCTTCACATCCGCCACTGCGACTGCCACTGATTATGGGTCCAGTTTGCAGCTTCGAACTCTACTTCGTGCAGATTCATTTCAGCGAAGTGATTTATGGTCGCGACTCCTGGTACAGTGCTTCCAAATGCTACTCAAGCTGACTGCCGAGATCAAATGTCAAAAGTGCGAAATGATTTCCACATTCATTACTGATGCCGACTGCATGCTTGGCTCGCATGTCTGCCATCGTCGTTAATATGCTGGGACGCAAAAGCATAAAACATTTATGCGACGCTCATCTTTGTAACAGATCTCTGCCAGGTCTCAGGGTCTGATGTAAGTCCTGCGACTACGCAGCAGTTGCTGATGCCTCTTAGAGTGCATGCGCAGATGCAAACGCGTTGATGTTTTGATCATGTTGATTGCGAGGATGATACTTCATCAGCAGCACATTCACAGCATAATACTACTCAATAGTTGGTTTGTTCATTGTTTGTTTTCGTGTCTGTCGTTTGCTGACTTTTTGACTTGAACTACGTTTTAGGAAATATACAATTTGTTGGTAGGTTTGTTAAATTAATGACTGCCAGTTGAGGTCATCTTGTAACAAACAGTACAAATCTTGATGCAACAATCCGGTTGCAATCTTGGCCAAATAATAACATGGCCTTAACACGCTAATTAATAATTGTCGTTTTTATTGTGATGGTTTGATATTATCGAGCGTGTAATAATAAGCTTTTATTTTTCTACTTCTTTTTTGCAGGTTCGCGACTTAGTGGAGATGTGCACCTGTCCATCGCAGTTCCCGATGGTGCGCGTATCGGAGGGAAAGTATCGCATCGGAGACACCAAAGTCTTAATATTTGTGCGGGTAAGTTATAAAAACCTTGAGTTATCTACATATATAATGGTTTAGAAGCGGTTTCCTAGCAGCTGTGAAGATGGTCACAATTAACCATTTTCATCCGCCAAAGGCGTTCATTAAACACTTTTTTTTGTTTTAATTGACATTCGATGTGCGGAGATTTATTATTATGTCAGCGGTTATCACATGCACACCAAATTGAGCACCTTGACGGCATTTACGGCAGTCAAACTGTCCAGCTGCCCATCTGGCCAATTTAGTCACTTCGCATGACGTCGTTTGACTATAACTTGTGACATATTGAATGCGCAGCATCTACTTGCTGCTTGCATATCACTGGCAACGTACTCCGCCATCACTCCGTCATGCACATCAAAGGCCCAACGAAGTCTTGCCAAGTGCAACCGTTGAGGAGTTCCTATAAAGGTGTGCAAAGCAGTTTACTTCGTTTTTTGCAGCTTCGCAAAAAAGAAAAACGAAAATGAAAACAAAACAACACGGCCAACATGAGTTAAACCTGATTTTTGGCGCCATTAAAGCCACACCGATGAGTGTGTTTCATAAAACTACACGATTGATTAACCCATTAAACCACATTTTTTTCACAGCAACTGCACGTCGCAACGTCGCACTTGCTTGTTGACAATGTTTTCTGTCATAAATTCTCATGCTCATGCAATGGAGATAAAATTTGTGTTGACATTAAATTTCAATGATTAACACATTTAATTGAATTGAAAAATAAGCGAACGAATATGTGTTACGTGATGTGTCAATAACGTTGATACCTGTCACAATGATCACTTTAAAAATGATTGGACGTAAAAAGATTGAACACATGTTCGATTTGCAAATTTGATGTAAAAAAAAAACGAATCGAAAATTTGAACAGAAGACAATATATTTTTTTTTTTGCTTTGGAGCAAACATGGATTAGACTTGAGCTGAATTTAAGCTGTTGAAATTGAAAATTTTGTATTTTCATAATTAACATATTTTCCAAAGGGCGTGTATTTCACGTAAAGTGGACAACAAAAATACTTCTATCATTTCGATATTAATTCTTATTGGTTGTGTAATACAGGGTTGCCCATATTCGACGGACCCATGTTTTTGTTAAAAAAATCAAAGAAAAAAATAAAAATTTGGCGGTTGGCAATCTTAATCATTTAATTTGTTCCAAGTAGATTTGTTTACATCAATTTTTGAATATGATATCTCTCAAATGGCCGCCTCTGGCGTTGATGGCGTATTGTGCCCTTTTTGCAGCATTTTCCATCGTTTTCGCCAACATTTCGGCCGGAATAGCGGCTATTTCTTCACGAATGTTGTCCTTGAGCTCTTCTACGGTCCTTGGCTTGTTAACGTAAACCTTTGACTTCAAATATCCCCACAAGAAGAAGTCAGGCGGCGTCAAATCGGGCGAACGCGGTGGCCAGTCCAAATTACCACTTTTCGACATCAAACGGCCCGGAAACAAATTCTTCAGAAAATCGATTGTTATGCGACTTGTGTGCGGTGGAGCGCCGTCTTGTTGAAACCAGAACTGCCTCATACGCTTTCGACGAATAATTGGCATCACAAAATTGGTCATCATGTCGCGATAACGCTCCTGGTTGATGGTAATAGCATGGCCATTTTCATTTTGGAAGAAAAACGGCCCAATGACCGTTTTCGCACTAACGCCGCACCAAACTGTGACTTTTTCGTCATGAAGAGGCACTTCTTGAATCTCCTGAGGATTTTCAGTGGCGTAAATACGGCAATTTTGCTTATTTACGGTCCCATTCAATGTGACTAGCTTTTTTGCTGCACCCTGCAACTATATGGGAGCATAATAGGTGTATTCAAAACTTTTTTTAGACTCATAGTTTGACACCACTGTCGTTTTCCACAGCCCGTTACAGTTTCCCAGTAGCAGGAGATCACCAAATAGTAACTCCATTTTGAGTTTGTATATAAGTGCTGCTACTTTTACTTTCAAAGCTATTCGAAAATACAAATGTTAATTGTATGGGCGGAGCCACACCCACTTATATAATGCTCATCCCAGTTTTCTAGTAGATGGACATTACCCAGTTTTAGTAGAGTTGCCGACAGTGAGCATACAAACAAATTATCAAAATGTAGCCAAATCGACGAAAACCGTAGGAAATATAGCATTTTTATTGATTTGTGAGCGGTAAAAGGGGGTGTGACAGAAATTTACACCATCTCGTACTTGAAAAAAATGTACTGCCAAAATTTCAGCTCTATCGGCTCAGTAATTTTGAAGTTTCCAGCCATTACACAGACAGCGTTTTGCTTTTTTTTTATATATATTTTGGATAAAGATTATTGGCTATAACTTTTGATTGGTAAGAGATATATACTAAGATAATTTTTTCTAAAAAATGAATTTTTTAGCTTGTTTATTTTTTCAAAAATATAAAAACACAATATTGGAGAAAAAATTTTATTTGAAGAAATCGTTTATGGGAAGAAATTGTTTTTTTAATCACAAAAATGGTTTTTATTGTTTGCGTAAAATTGAAATAACTTTTGCTTATAAATGTTAAAGCTTTTAAATAGAGTTGAAAATTTGCGAATTTGAATTTAAATTATTTTTACAACAAAAACAAATTTTGAGTCTTTTTTTGAGGAAAACTCAAAAATTTCAGACCTTTTTGAAAAAAATATTTAAAATATATTTACTCAGCTTACGGTATTTTTGCAATAAGGTTTTTATAGTACTTTGATGAAGCTTTAAGACAAAAAAAATTTAACAAAGTGTATAAAAAAGCAGCGGAGATATTTGAATCGAAAGTCACAAAATTAAATTTCTGATTGTGTTTTTCTCATTTTTGAGCACGCTGTTGCATTAAATATATCGTTGTAGTAAAATTTTTCATAGTTTTCAAGATATGTTCATATTTTTGGTGTCAAAATAACGGAAATTTTTAATTGTACTAAATTTAAGAAATATTTTATATTTCGTAAATATTTGCATTTGTAACAACTAAAAATATGCGATTTTGTAAAAAATTTGTGCAACAGCACCATCTGGTGTCCAAGGTGGTTTAAAGAAGATACTGTCAAAAAAACTCATCGTACCTGAGAACTACTATATACCAATTTTTATTCTAATCGCATGAGTGGTTTGGGAGTTTTAGGTGGTTTTGCAAAAAATTTGTACTACAGCGCCCTCTAGTGTTCAAGGTGGATAAAAATTGATAGCCCACAAACACGCACCGTACCAAAAAACTTCTATACACAAATTTTCATGCTAATCGGGTGAGTAGTTTAGGAGTCTATTGCATAGTTACATACGACATTTAGTTCCAAAGCAATTCTATATCATAAATTTGGCCTGTGTGGCCAATTTTCCCGTTGTCTAAAGTTCGCTCAAATATATAATAATTGCCTCTTGGGCCCATAACGTCTGCATATCAAGTTCCACTATCAAAACATGTACAACTCAGGAATAATAATGATTTCTAAAAAGTGGGCGTATATATAGTTAGACCACGCCCAGTTTTAGTATAGTTGCCGACAGTAACCATACGAACTTATTTACCAAATTTTAGTCTAATACGACCAAAAAAGTCTTAAATATAGCATTTTTATTGATTTGTAGGCGGTAAAGGGGGTATGGAAAAAAAGGGGTATGAAAATTTTTACTATGCCTATATTTTTCGCGCATATGCAAATTAAAGTGAGACTTGCCAAATTATTCCAATATTCCATTTATTTCCAATTACCCTTGCAAATATTTCCCCATATACACCATATGTGCGCACCTGTATTTTTTCACAGCTGTATTGTTGATAAGTTCACTAAAATGCCTATAATTCATGAACCAATACACATACAAAAACCATTTATACAAAAAAATACCTTCGTATTGACGTCACCTTTCATGGGAAATTTCCAGAAACAAAATCGGTTCACGCATTACAGAGAATATCAATTTCATACGCAATGCAACTTATTTTTATATATGAGCGATTCCATCAATTATCGGCTAACTGTGGAGCTCACCATCTAGAATTTTGAAGCGAAGCTTTTTACGCCTCGTTCTGCGATTTGCTGGAGTGAAATCAGAAAAAACGACTCTTTTTTCCGACACCTTTTTTCTTAGAATTGATATTGTTTTTTGCTTGCGTCTATTGCAACAAGAAAATGTTAAATTAAAAATAATCATTTATCCGCTACAGGAATTGAACTCATGACCGTCGACTGATAGTTAACGGTTCAACCATCGAACCAAAAGCCTTCGTTGCTAAATCTCGCTGATTCAATATTAAGAATTAACTAAAGCTATGTTGCAGTTGATTACAATAATCTATTTATAGAATTGTGTATGTATTGGCTACGTATCCTTCATATCTGACAATAACTATTAGCCAATACACAATATTCACTAAGGATTGTGTATTGGATGTTGTTTCTACTTACTACTAGAGGTCGTTGGGTACAGTGGGATTTAATGGAGGGTCGGAGAAGGTAAATATGTATGATCAACCCACATTATTTTTGCAAAAGGAACATTTTGTTAATTAGTTACATATGTTGTTGGTACATGGTGTTTTTTTTTTTGTTTTTGCATAGCATGAAGGAAATTAACAATTGACCAAAAGTGCGTTGACAAGTGCGTTTTCTAAGTGACAGAAAAAAAATTATTAAGATATATAATTAAACTTACTGGTGTGAAAATAAACGTGTGTGTTTTTTTAGTTTACTTTGTTATTTTAAAATATTAAATTTAAAAATTATTTTAATCGAAAAAAAGCCCTTAAATTATCAAATTTATGATATTGCGAAAATACTTCGCTTCTCTCGTGTGTCCAGTGACGCACCTGTGTTTTTTTTGTAACTTTTCTAATTTGAAGAGAATGGTGGAAAATGTATAAAAAAAAATTTTTTTTTTTAACTCTTTTATTTCAGCTGTGATCCATTACGGTATTTCTTTTATAAGTTGCTTTAGTCATGACTTCTTTTATTTTTCATGGATTGTTGTTGGACTAAAAAAAAAAAGTAATAATGTAGTTTTATATGTATAAAAAAACATGAACTTTTCGAAAAAAATAATGCCTCATTTAAAATGTTTGAGGAAAGCTCTTAAAATTAAGTTTCAAAACTGAAATCGAAGTTAAATGCCCTTGCCCCCATTTTTAAATTTTTTTTCATATTTTTTTTTGAAAAGCTGAGAAAATTTTATATAGATTGCGTACATTTTGGAGATGGAATCTATGTAAACACAGCCAGAATAAATATTATTCATATATAGATTTCAAACTTTTGTCTAGTAATTTCAAATTTAATCTGAAATCGAAACTAGTATTGTACAATAGGGCGAATCAAGAGGGGGTTGTCAAGATCACCAAATTTTAGGAAAAAAATATGTCTTCCTCTCCCGCAAGGGTGTTGTTCAGAAATATTTGCAAATTGAGAACATTATCTTCATTACCATTTCTGTTGCCCGAGATAGAAAATCTTACATTATTTTTTTTTAAAAAATATTGCGTAAAAATATTGAAATTAAAAAAAAACATATTTACATTGAATATGTTATTAATGGTTTTATGGTATTATTTTCTTCATATTGCGTTCATCAAATGCCATTGCCTGTATAATTTATTATCGCTTCACTTTTTTCGTTCTCTAATTTATACTATTTTTGACAGTTGGTGCACTAATATTGCACCAAAAAGTAATGTAAAAAATATATGTAGGCAGAAGCAAATTATGTAGGTAAATGACAACCGGTCCAAGATATTCTTGAAAATACCGAGTTGTCACTCCACCCTACATAATGTAATTTCTTTGCCAAACATGCATAATATATTGCTCTTGCAACAATAACTAAATGAGAACTATAAGAACTGCAAATGCAAGAAATAAACTCAGGAACAGAGTGCGATGCTGTTGCTGCTTGTCGGAGTATGTGTGTAAGTGTGCGATGCTGTTGCTGCTTGCTTGTATGAAATATGTGTGTACGTGTGTGGTATAAATAAAATTCAAATACGGGAAAAAACGAGTTGTAAGGAAAACATTTGATTTATCCACGTAAATATTTGAGTAAAATTTATACTCAGGCGTGGATAATGCTAATATGCGTTATTTCCCTTAGTGTAGTAATGAAAAGTGGGTCACTTACGACAATGTCAAGCGAAAACGGTCGTGGTCGAATCGCGGAGAGCCGGCGCAAACGGTGGCCAAGGCCAGATTGACGGCCAGGAAAGTTTTGCTGTGCGTTTGATGGGATTGGCACGGAGTCATCTACTATGAGTTTCTCCCTTACGGCCAAACTCTTAATGCGGACCTGTACTGTCAACAATTAGACCGTATGAAGGAAGCAATCGCCCAGAAGTGACCAGCTTTGGGCAAAAGAAGAGGAATTGTGTTCCAACTATCCAACGCCAGGCCACACATATCGATAGTGACTCGTCAGAAGCTTGGTTGGGAGGTTATTGTGCATCCACCTTTTAGTCCGAACCTGGCACCAAGTGACTACCACCTGTTAGTGTCTATGGCGAATGATTATGCTGTGGAGAATTCCGCCTCAAGGGAAACATGTGAAAATCGACTCTCTCAGTTCTTTACCAATAGCTATGATAAATAAAGCCTCAAATTTCATGCAAAAATAATGGATTAATTTTAACTACATCTGTATCACAAGTCATAAGAAAAAATTCCAGTTAAACGGTCATAACTTGAATTTATCCTTTATTTCTACAATTAAAACATTGCAGAAAACTATAAAAAAACTTTCTTTTAAATGGGATTTCATTTTAGTTTAAGCCGTTTTTTGCTTCTCCTGAAAATTTGAGTTTTTTAAGTTGTAACTGTTATATATTTAATGTACAATTAGAAAATAGCCACTTTTCACTCCTACCTTGCATAATTGTATCATGATCATTATTAGAGACTTGAAATATTTTAATTTTCGACTTCTTTTCTTTTTCATATTTCTTCGAATATGTGAAAATTTATTCTAATTGAAGGAAATTTTATTTGAAAAAGAGAAAATTGCTATTATCAAAAATAGAGATTTTCTTATCACAAAAATATATGGGTTTTTTTGCTGAGTGTAGTTTCTGCTTTTCATTCAGGACGATCTGAACTGAAATTCAAGCGTGGCTTTTGATGTAAAAGCCCTTACACCATAACAGAGCTTCGTCTGAAATTTGCTTGCGAAAAAGTAAAGAGGCTTCATTTGAAAATATATCCAGTAGTTGAAATTGTATGCGGATTGTTGTTAGCTTCCTCTTACTTTACTCTTTACATAATTTAAAAGAATTCAAAATAATGCTGCTAAATTGCAATATTTCCCCAAAACGAGAAAATTACACGTTCAAGCAATTTCGTGCGCAATAACTCGATTGTTTCTAGCGTTGTATGGCACTTAACACTATCCTGTTGAAAGTAGAGGTCGTTTGTGTTCACGTCTACATACAATTACACAGTGTGACGAAATCGACAAAAAAAAAGCGCAACCAAGCTTTATAGAAATTCTTAAAGAGGAACATGTGAGTCCATCGTTCCTGGTTTGACCTCTCAATGTCGTCACAATATTTTTTTAATTCGTTTGTAAAGCTGAAGTTTTTGAATTTTGTTGTGCCGACATTCATTGAATTTTTTCAGCTATTTTTTTTTTTTTGTTGGAAATGAAAAACGTTTGATTTTTATTGAAGAAAAATACTTTATTTTTTATAATCAAAAATGTATAAATTTTTGATTCCAAAATCTACCATTTTAGTTTAGTTTATTGAGTCTATGGATACAAATCCTTACAGACTAGAGAGTAATACATTTTGTTATAATAAACTTAAAACAAAGCAATAAAATATAAATAACAAATAAGAGAAACATAAAACTTACAAGTAACTAAAATAAGCTATTAACAAAATTTTTGAAAGCAGATTTTGATATAGAGAAATCGAAAAGATATTTTATGGATAATTCATTATATAAACACAAAGATCTTGTAATTGGTTCATTTAAAGCATAATTAGTTCTGTGAAGTTTGATAAAACTAGTAAGAAATGATCTTCGACTGGGCCGAAGTTAAAATACCCCCACGGCCGAACCAAAGTATATTCAAAGTCTTAAGCAATCAATAAAATGTTTATCTGTAAAAACGTTTTCGTATATTTTTAACCGAAAATATTCGCTTTTGTTTTTTGATAAAGTCGCTTTGTATGGGAGGTGGACGTGGTTTTCACTCAATTTGGTTGAATTCCATACATATAGTACATGTTATATATCAAAGTTCATATGCAAAATTTCAAGTCCATACATTAATTTTTGTGGATTTTAGAGAAATTTTACCTTTTTGATAAAGTCACTTTGTATGGGAGGTAGGCGTGGTTTTCATCTGATTTGGTTGAATTTCATACTTAGAGTGTATTTTGAACATCAAAACTCATATGCAAAATTGCAAGTCCATATATTCATTTTTGTTGAATTCTAAGAGATTTTACCGTTTTCATAAAGTCACTTTGTATGGGAGGTAGGCGTGGTTTTCATCCGATTTGGCTCGTTTACGAACTTGACTTTCATTTTTTAGGTAAAAGCTTAAATATTGAATTTCGTGATGATAGCTTTAAAATTACGGCTGTAACCGTGATCACAGACAGACGGACAGACGGACATGGCTTAATCAACTCGGGTGGTGATGCTGATCAAGAATATATATACTTTTCTATACCTACCACGCCTCCTTATGGGCGTTACAAACGGAGTGACAAAATTAATATACCCCCATTTACGTTTTTTAAACGTGGGGGTATAAAAAAGTTTAAAACACCGCAACTGCCTTGGAGGTATATTGAAACTAATAAGATTTAATAAGGAGGAGTCATCAATGTTACAGGATATGATATCATATATAAACATTAATGAGCTTATTTTCCTCCTACATTCAAGATTCTTCAATCCCAATAGCAGGCAACGAATATTATACGTGGGTAAATTTGAATTAAAAGTAGTACAACGCAACATATACTTAGTGGCCTTTTTTTGAACTTTTTCTATCCTAAAAGCATGAATTTCAGCTGAAGGATTCCAAATAATTGATGCATATTCAAGTCTCGATCTTACAAGAGAGCTATAAAGAGCTTTTATAGTATACTTACTTACTTATCTGGCGCTTACAACCGAAGGTCGGTTTTGGCCTCGTATAAGAAATTGCGCCAGCCATTTCTATTTTGCGCTTGCTGGCGCCAGTTGGAAACACCAAGTGTAGTCAGGTTATCCAACACCTGATCCTTCCAACGAAGATGTGGGCGTCCTCTTCTGCGTTGACCACCACCGGGCACCGAATAGAATATTTTTTTCGCTGGAGCGTCGTTTTCCATTCGCTCAACATGACCTAGCCAGCGGAGCCGCTCGATTTTAATGCGCTTAACTATGTCTATGTCAGCGTACAGCTCATACAGCTCGTGGTTCCATCGAATTCGGTACTCGCCATTAACGCAGATTGGACCGAAGATCTTACGAAGGATCTTTCTCTCGAAGGCTCCCAAAGTCTTTTCATCAGAACTGCTCAACGTCCAAGTTTGTGCTGCATATAATAGGACGGGCATGATTAGTGACTTATAGAGCGTGAGTTTTGTTCGTCGAGAGAGGGCTCTGCTTCTCAATTGCCTACTCAGCCCAAAGTAACACCTGTTGGCAAGAGTTATCCTTCGCTTTATCTCAATACTGACATCGTTGAAAGAGTTTACGCTGGATCCCAGGTAGACGAAGTCCTTAACAACCTCGAAGGAGATGTTGTCAACAGTGACGTGGTTTCCAAGACGCTGGGACTGTTTATTTGTTGACACTCGGTATTTCGTCTTATCTGCGTTCACTACAAGACCCATTCGACTCGACTCTTTCGCTAACCTGGAGAATGCTGCACTGACTTCGCGCGTATTATGGCCAATGATATCGATATCATCAGCATACGCCAGCAGCATAATACTTTTGTAGAATATCGTGCCACTGCGTCTCAAATCAGCAGCTCGGATGATCTTCTCCATCATTAGGTTGAAAAAGTCGCACGATAAGGAATCACCTTGTCTGAAACCTCGTTTGGTATCGAATGGAGGAGTGAGGTCCTTCCCGATTTTAACTGTGCTGCTGGTGTTGCTCAGTGTCATTCTGCAAAGGCGGATGAGCTTTGCAGGAATACCAAATTCAGACAAGGTGGAATATAGATGATTCCTTATTGGACTGTCGAAGGCGGCTTTGTAATCGACAAAAAGATGGTGTGTGTCGATTTGTTTTTCTAGGGTCTTCTCCAAGATTTGTCGTAGCGTAAATATCTGGTCTATGGTGGATTTGCCAGGTCTGAAGCCACACTGATAAGGTCCAATCAGCTGGTTTACGATGGGCTTCAGTCTTTCACATAGTACGCTCGACAGAACCTTATATGCGATATTCAGAAGGCTTATCCCACGGTAGTTGGCGCAAATTGTGGGATCGCCTTTCTTGTGGATTGGGCAGAGCACACTGAGGTTCCAATCGTTTGGAATGCATTCTTCCGACCATATTCTGCATAGAAGCTCATGAATGCATTTAAATAGAGCTTCGCCTCCATTCTTGAAGAGCTCAGCAGGTAAGCCATTTATATTATAGGGGTCAAGAAATTCTTGACTATTCCGACGAATAAAGGCAAGAAGGGAATAAGCTTTAGGAAGCAAAAAGTTTAAGTGATAGGTCACGAATTGTAAAAACTTTTTTAAGTGGGAAATCGGCCATTGTATAGGAAGTCGTTACTGAGTTGTTTGATTTATAAAAGGTAACATAAGAACATTTACTAATATTAAGCGGCAACCCGTTTCGGAAACTCCAATCAAAGACATAATTTAAGTCGTCTTGCAATAGTGCTGAGTCTTCTAGATTATTAACCTTACTAAAAAATTTCAAATCATCAGCATAAAGAAGGAATTTTGAGAAGTGAAAACATTTACTTATGTCATTAATATAAAGTACAAATAACAAGGGGCCCAATATGCTACCTTGCGGAACACCAGAAGACACTTTAAAACAGTACGAATTAATATTATTGATTGAGACAAAGCAAATTTGATAACATTTGAAAACTTTTCTAAAATCTTCGATTAAAAGTTAAAGTGATAGCAGAAACTTAATTATTATTTAATTTTGTTTTTTAATTGAACTCACCAATTTCTGCTGTATTAACTAATATTTGTTAACCAAATATTCCCAAAAAATTTATCAAAAGTTGTATAATTACTATTATATAAAAAAAAACTACCTAAAATAAATAGTTCCTTAAAAAGAAAACTTTTAATACAGTATTATTTAGCTTAAAAAACTTCGGTGGTTCCTTAAATTACTTCAACCCATTCAAGAACTTTTATATTAGAACCTACAGGTCTGAATATTTCGAAATAGTTAATTTTCACCAGCAGCTTTTCTATAAGTTATATAAGTAACTTGGACAAACTTAATTTAATTCCGAAATAATATGTTATATATGAATTAAAATAATGAGACTGGTAAAAATGCATGTTGCTTAATTTTTGTGCATTCAAATTTGTCGACTACTTCCTCAATAAACTTTCAATGAAACCAAATAAATATATGTTGGAAACTACATTTATTGCCCATATGCTGAGCAACTAATTCCATGTCTAAACAATTTAAATAAAAAATGGGCATGTTTTACATTGCAATTTTTTTTCACTTTCAACGTAGTCCAAATTGGAATCTTTGAAATTTTACTACTAACCGCGCCCGATAACATGAGCCAGCAACAACAAAGTGACTCTGTATATTGCGCTGGTTACTATTACCTTATTTATATGGAGTGGCTGACAAGAGGCAATCATGTCCACTAGTTGGTTGTCTAAATTAGGCATATAACACACACACACAAACACATGAGAAAAATTTAATTGACAGGTACGCATTGCAGTATCACTACAGTCAAGCGAATGCCGCACAAATCTTCTCTTTTCCAACTCTCTATATGACCAACCAGGCTGTGTCCAACACTGTGCGGACATGTTTCAATGAAATGGCGTATAGTAATTGTTATGTAATTAATGTAGAACGACGAGGTAGTTGACAAATTATGGAGATGTTTCGTGGTGTTCAAATATTACATTGTTAAATTCAAAATCATGGATAACGCCAGGTAAATTTGAATTTAAGAAAGCAACCAAATACATTTCTATTAAATTCATACATTGCATACAGGAATGAATTATGTTGACGTCAAATCAAAGTGTTGCAAAAATAAACATTCTGTTTATAAAAATTTTTTACAAATTTATAAAATGCTAAAAATACGAGTAGCTATGTACTATAAACTACGTTTTACCGCGTAGGTTTTCAAAAGAGTTGAAAAGGTATTTTTTCAAAATGCATCGTCGTTGCATTGAATTGTTGCTCGCTGAGTATATATGCTATGATTTAAAATAATTATTTTTGTAAAAAATAATTTAATTGGAATTATTACGTGCTAAGTATTAGTGCTAGTATTAAAAATATTATACACCAATAAAGGCCTGTTCTAAGCCCTCACGACAAAATTAGATAAAAATGTCTGACATCTGACAACAAGGGGTGGACAACAAAGATTTGGTCAAGAACTAGGACAAGGATTTAGACAAAGTTTCAGATAAGAATTAAGAAAAAGAGTGGAACAAGAATTTGGACAAAGGATTGGGACAAGGACCATGAAATGGATTCGAATAAGAACAAGAATTTGGCGAAGGATCGAGAGGAGAAGTTAGACAAGTATAAGGTAAAAATACGAATAAATATAAGGATGGGGTGAAATTTTAAGACAAGGAGATACGGATAAGAATAAAGATACGTTGCAACGTTAAAGCCTACTGGTGTGTCCATGAAGGTGAGGTCTTCGAGCATATAATAAAAATAAAAACATTTAAGGCGTCATTAGGCCCCCAGGGAACCGCATAATTTATGAACGCATAATGAATTAATTGCATGCAGCTAAGGCAAAATCAATGTCACAGAAATGTACAACCAATGGAGAAGTAAAAGCAAAATAAAAATCGAATAAAAAGTAAAAGTAAAAGCAAAAAAAAGGGAAAATAAAAACCAAAAGCAAAAGCAAAAACAAAAGGAAAAGGACAAGGATAAGGATAAGCAAAAGGAAAAGGAAAAGGAAGAGAAAAAGGAAAATTTCCTTTCATAATAAGACCTTCCTAAAGTGTAGTCATGGCATCCAACGTATCGGGTGATACGCTGTATGAAGGCGTAAATGGACTTTTGGAGTTTTCCACCAAGAAACATCGTAAATTCTTGGAAACGGTGGAATTGCAAATTGGTCTCAAAAACTACGATCCCAAAGGACAAGCGTTTCTCCGCCACCGTCAAATTGAAGAACATTCCCCGCCCAAGGATGAAGGTGTGCGTGCTGGGTGATCAACAGCATTGCGACGAGGCCCTGGCCAATGGAGTTATATGCATGGACGCAGAAGCTCTTAAGAAGCTAAACAAGAATAAGAAATTGGTGAAGAAGCTAGCCAAGTCTTATAATGCCTTTTTGGCCTCTGAATCATTGATCAAACAAATTCCACGTTTGCTTGCTCCCGGTTTGAACAAAGCTGGAAAGTTCCCAGGCCTTTTGTCGCATCAGGAATCCATGATGGGCAAGATCGAAGAAGTAAAGTCCACCATTAAGTTCCAGATGAAGAAAGTTTTGTGCTTGTCCGTCGCTGTTGGTCACGTTGAAATGAAACCCGATGAGCTGGTGCAGAACATTCACTTATCCATCAATTTCTTGGTGTCGCTTTTAAAGAAGAACAGGCAAAATATACGCTCCCTACACATCAAGTCGTCCATGGGACCACCACAGCGCTTGTATTAATTTACTTTTGATGTTTTTAACTACTTTTAATTACATTATTTGTGGTTTTCAAATTTGCGTCTTGAAAATTAAAATTAAATAGTGAGAATATTATATGACTTGAAAAAAAAAAAAAGGAAAAACAGCAACAAAAACAACAAAAACAAACACAACGACAACGACAACGACAACGACAACGACAACGACAACGACAACGACAACGACAACGACAACGACAACGACAACCACAACGACAACGACAACGACAACGACAACGACAACGACAACGACAACGACAACGACAACGACAACGACAACGACAACGACAACGACAACGACAACGACAACGACAACGACAACGACAACGACAACGACAACGACAACGACAGCGACAACGACAACGACAACGACAACGACAGCGACAACGACAACGACAACGACAACGACAACGGACGACAACGGACGACAACGAACGACAACGAACGATAACGACAACAACAACAACAACAACAACAACAACAACAACAACAACAACGACAACGACAACGACAACGGACGACAACGAACGACAACGAACGACAACGAACGACAACAACCACAACAACAACAACAACAACAAAACAATAAAAAATAAATAAAAAATAAATAACTGGCCATTTCAGCCCTTGAAAGGACTTTGACCTAGCTTCTTATGATCAATTGTGTTGTGCGTGTTATTAAGTTTGTACACAATTGACCGAGAACCGGACCTACATGCTTAACGCCGACTCCGAACGGCGATGAACAGAATGTTCTCGTTCTCAAGAAGCTTTACATGGCATTTTGATTACTCTCTGAGGTTTGCCATTGTCTGCAGAGAGGTGGCGGCCGTACAGAAAAATTATTTTAATTCAAATAATTGTCTGTCGCTGCTGGGGTTCGAACGTGGGTTTCCAAAGTTCGTTGACATAGCGGCCACGCACTTTAACCAACTACGCCACGGACGCCCACCCCTTACTTGCAACAATAACATGTCTCCATTTTTTAATGGAACCGCTTCTTGACTACTGGTAGTATAATGTGTTAACCTTGTGGTAACCTTTTACCTATCTTTATGTATTCCGAAAATGTAACTGCCGTTCGTGTGGGACACAATAAGCAATAAATTTATTCATATAAAAAGATATTTTTGCACGTTTCTTTCACGAACGAGAGTGCTCTTTTCGGAACACAGAAAGATGCGGTTTGTTTCATTTAACAGCATTTTCGTACCACAGAATTTCGAGAACACGTTTTATGGCCCGAAATTCAGTTACTCTATCGGTCATTCCAATATAACTAGACACCTTACTCACACGCCTTTTCCATGGGTTGAAAGTATCAACATGCAACTAAGTATGTCGCAATCACAACTCATTTTAATTCAATTTGTTAATGAAAATCTTGTCTGAGTCGTATATGTTTATTAATTATATTTTTTAGCCATTAAGTTTTTAGATTACATCAAGCGTCATCTTACTAATGCCTGTCTCACCTTTTTTTATTATTTTTTTACATCAGATTCTGCGATCACACGTTATGGTGCGAGTTGGCGGCGGTTGGGATACGCTTTCGCATTATTTGGATAAGCACGATCCTTGCCGATGCAGGGCACAGCATAGATCATCAGTGGCTGCACGTCTTATACCGCGTACAAATAATCAATCCAACGGCATCGAGTTGCACAAAGCGCAGGTGATATTCGAAAGGTAAGCAAAAAGCAAAGCACAGCTAATAATATTCGCCAAGATCAGCAGACATGAGATACTCGTACTTCACTTAATGCTGATTTGAGATAAAAACATATTAGAAGTCTTTTAAGTTTGGGTGAGGTTGCAGCTAAAGTCATTTCAGCACTATTACATATAATTAAATAGCTTTTAATATCTTTTTCACTCGCTCTTGATAATACTCGTATCAAGAGCGAGTGACATTTATTAGGATTTGATCAAATTTTTCTTTAACAGTGCAATTTGTCTGAAATGTTATTAATTTAATGCAAATTTGAAAACTCTACTATTTAAAAAGGCATAAAGCTGTCTATTTTTTCAGTAATTCAACAGGTAGTTGAATAACAAATACTTCTCATACAAACCATAGACGTTACAATATATTCTGATTAGTTTCTTTACAATTTATTGAATATATTTACATAGCTCAGAGATAATAAGTTGATTAATTAACCTGTCTGTTAATGTAATTTTCTTATTTGTTTTGTCTTAAAGTTATATCTTGTCATTTATATCTAGATTTATAATGCTTGTGAGAATTCTTTAGTTTGAATAGGAAACTTGATTGTTCTTTGTTGTAAATCCATTCAAAATAGCATAATAGTGATAATTTAATGTGTTGATAAAATTTTGAAGTCAAAACGATGCAATGATGTTGTAAGCTTCGCGCTGTTAGAACGAAAATATATTCTATATTATTTTTTCATCTTTAAGACTTTAGTTTTAAAATACATTTTCACTCTTTTTATTTGATCTTAGTTAAAGTTAAGTCAATCCTAGTTCACGTGATGATGTATTTGATATTTTTTTTTCCTTTTTTAAACTAATGATAACCCTGCACATTCTGGGGAGGGAGTGGGGAGAGGTAGGTGGCGTAGAATGATGGAATGTATTAGGTCGGAAATAGGTACTTGAAAAAGTTTTTCTTAAAAGTGAATTTAGACATTGGAGGTAAATAGTACTCGCTGATATTATTGAATTCTCTACAGCATCTATTTATCGATTCATAAGAGTCAAACCTAAATCAGCGCGGAAGCGTTTTTTATCTGTCTCATGTCTCATGTCAAATTTCTCATGTCAATAGGATTTAGATGTGACAAACCATAATAACGCGGCGGCAGCGCTGAGCGGTTGGAAATTTTGACAGAGCGAAAATATTCGAAAATATTGCTATTTCTGTGAAAAATTTTTTGGCTGCCTGCGCATCTGACATAAAGCCGCCGCTTTTATTTAGGGATGACAATTCAGCGTTAACGCAAAGCGGCTGGTAACGCAACGTTCAACGCTCTTATTTAGGTTTCACAGTTACTTGCGTATGTAGTGTGGTGCTGATATTCATTTAACAGTCTCGTATGCCTTTTCTTATTGGCTCATTCATATTTATCTTGTTTGATATACAGTGTGTTTTTTTAGCTGCATGAGAAGTTTCGATGGTTGTTGTCTATGGTTTGACAGTTGAGAATATCAAACTGTATTAACATTTCTGTTTAGTTAGGGTAGCCAATTCATGATAAATCGTTTAATACCAGAACAGCGCTTCCAAATTGTGGAAATTTACTTTGAAAAAATAAATCTGTTCGCAAAGTTCATAGAGCACTTCGTCCATTTTACGGTCAACATGATCGGCCTAGTGGGCAAGCAATTCGTGCAGTTATTGATCGTTTTTGCACTAATTTTACTCTTCTCGATTCAACACCATCGTCAAGGTATAGAAATGTGCGTACCAGAGAGAATATTGCTGCTGTAGCGCGAAATGTTGAAGAAGACGCCGCAATGTCAATTCGTCCTTTGGCTACGTGGA
The DNA here is from genome assembly GCA_943735915.1 of Pherbina coryleti. Taxonomy (NCBI): domain Eukaryota; kingdom Metazoa; phylum Arthropoda; class Insecta; order Diptera; family Sciomyzidae; genus Pherbina; species Pherbina coryleti. The sequence goes on from OX030951.1 coordinate 112,619,378, forward strand.
AAATTTTACGTAAGGATCTTGGCTCGTGCAAGAATTAAAGCCTAATGACCGTCGCTTTCGTCGCATTTTTGCTGATTGGTCTAATTTGAAACTGGCCGAAGATGAGCATTTTTACCGACGAATTGTGTTTACTTATAAATCTGATTTCTGGTTAAATGGCTTCGTCAATAAGCAAAATTACCATATATGGAGCGAAGGCAATCCTCAAGCTATTCATGAATCACCATTACATCCATTAAAATTGACTCTTTGGTGTGGTTTACACGCTGGCGGCATCATCGATCCTTATTTCTTTCGAAATGAGGGAGGAGCTGCCGTTTCGGTGAACGGCGAGCGCTATCGAGCCATGATAACTGATTTGTTTCCAAAAATTAATCAGCTAAACATCGATGATATTTAGTTTCCACAAGACAACGCAACTTGCCATACAGCTCGCTTAACCATTGATTTATTGCAAAATCAATTTGGTGACAACTCTTTGTTTCCAGAAGTAATCCTGTTAACTGGACCCCTCGTTCATGAGACTTAACGCTTCTCGATTACTTTTTATGGGGCTAGTTAAGTCATTGGCTTATGCCGATACACCAGCAACTCTTGAAGCATTGGAAGCCAATTGACGCTCTACGGCCAGATTTATTTGAAAAAGTAGTGAAAAATTGGACTGATCAAATGGACTATGTTGCTTGTAGCCAAAGCGGCCATATGTCGGAACTCATTTTTAAAAAATAAATGCCATGAAATTATCTACCAGATTTAATAGCGAAAAATTCATTCCAGCAATATTTCGGTCTTGTATTGTTATTTAAAGTTATCAAGCTCTTAAAAAAACACCCTTTATATTCGCTATCAACAACTCTGTTAATAACATTGAAGGTAAAAAATGGTATAAGCAGCGTTTTTCTTGATGATAGGGGCATAAAATTAAGAAGGCTAAGCCTATGTTCATAGGGTGGCAAGATATTGTAATCATGGGGGTTTTAATTGTTTTTGAATAGATTGAAGTCTCTTACTTTATGATTCAAAAGCAGGATTCCAAACAATGCATCCACATCCAAGAAGAGGACGTAATAATGCAAAGAATAATGTCTTAGTGACCCAAACATTTTTGAACTCTCTTGCACGTCGCTTTATAAAACCGAATTGTTTACTGGACCGAGATATAATTTTATCATAATGTAAATTGAATCGCAACTTATTGTCCAAGTCTACTCCAAGATCAACTCGATTAAGTTCAATGCTGTAACTGTTATTTGCTACTAAATTTTTGCGGAAAAATGTTATTACGTAGCATATGTTAACATATAGGTAGAGCTAATTATGCTTGCATCAGTGCTGAAGAGATGACAGTTTCGACTGTTGGTGAATTACATCTGTTTCCGATTTAGTAACATGGTACATTTTTAGTTCGTCTGCATACATTAGATGTGGGATATCGCATAGGTAATTAGATTGGTCTGAGATAAAAATATTAGAGAGTATTGAAAAATTTAAACCTTATTTAGATGATAATAAAATTTCGACTAAACATTAGTCACACGCAAAGAAATTTTTCGTTTACCGCAACTGAAAAATTCACGAAATACACTTCTTTTACGAGTTGTACTCGTATTTGTCGCAAACGAATATTCAGTTGTCATGAACATAAAAGTATATCTATTTATATTATATTAATATTATTTATTATATTCATTATCATTCTCCTTATGACTGTCCGACTTCTAATGGATTGAACTCATCGCACCTCTGTTGCTATCTCCGTCTGTGAATTAATCAAATTACCAATACAAATGACCAACTTGCTTATATAGTACCAATTTGTCCAAAAAGTAACTCTGAACTATAAGCGTTGTGTTTATACAACGAAGGGGAAAACAAATTAAGTTTTTAGTTGGGAAAAACAAATTTTTCAATTGCTGCAATTTAAAAATCACTCGCGTTTATGACAAACAAAACTAATTTCCTGCAACTAAATGACGCGTTTCTCGCAACGGACTATTATTATGACAACTGCTGAAACATTTGCAAATAACGATTTCAAGCACGACAAACGATGTTAGTTTGCGGCAATTTGGCGATAAACATTTTTTTTTCTTTGCGTGCAGGAGGAGGTCGTAGCTGTACCACAGCACTTTTGAAAGTCGATGAGGACATTCGCTCAGGGTTGGATAATAATATGTGTAATATAACATAGTTGTCTTTTTGATTTTTCTAAAGCTTTCGATTAATTACTATTAACCTTTGTACCACTATAATAGCAAAAACTCTTCCAACATGAATGTATCATGTGGCGTTCCTCAGTTCAGTTCAGTTTTCGGACCACTGTTGCTTATGATGTTTATAATAGATATTGCTGACTGCTTCTTAACTTATGAACAACACATCGATGCGGATTAGAGTGTCCCTTATTTTGCGATTTTTGGAAATGTCAAGGGGCTGAAAGGTTTTTTTATGCGTTTTTATATTCTAAGAACGAAACTAAAAAAATTTTTTTTTTACGACAACGTTTACCCGTGCCAATCGGGCTCGAAAGTTTCGAAAAAATGCCCATATTAGACCATATTTGCACAAATTAAAAAAAAAATCTTTTCTCTGCTTTTTATAAATGTTTTACATTTTTTGGGACACATACATAAGAAATATGATATCTACAAAGTTTTTTTATGGTGGGCGTGGTTACCGCCCCTGCTGCGTCGAAATTTCTACCGCAGCCTTTTCCCACTTTTTCATGAAATTAGTGCAATTTAGGTATTAATATCAACAATAAATAAATACATTTTTATTATGCTAAAAGTATGATTACATTTCATTAAATTCACATTATGTACTTACAAAAATTAACAATAAATTAAAAAACTAGTATTTTATAGTTTTAATACCTACTATAGTTTTAATACCTACAAGCAGTCTTATTGCGGCTTTTCAACCGAAATCATAGTTTTTTTTTATAAATAAAAAATATCAAAAACCAAAAATGTATGCCCCTGGAGGGTTAAATTATAATAAGAAATACAAATTAATTAAAAAAGACAGAGCCTTATTTGGAGCTTTTATGCTATTCATTATTATCTGTCAAGTCTGTATTTTTGTAGTTCTACTATACATCAAAGTCTGGTTTGAAGCTACTAATAGCATAAAACCTCCAAATCAGGATCTGTCTTTTTTAAAAGATTTGGTCGCATACAAGACAATTAACAAAAAATATTCATTGCTGCAAGTCAAAAATTTGGTCGGCATCTTTGGTACCTTGGCGAAGAACTTGTAGCACTCGCTTTTTTCGATGATGCAGTTTCTATTGAGAGAAAACGCAGTATGGTGAGAGCCTTGCAAGCTCAGAAGTTTCCATTTAATCATCCAATCGCAAACCCAAATTCTTTAAATGAATGGACAAAAAATATTTAGATTGTTTTGCATCTTGTCGAACAACAAATCTATTTCGTAGGCTTAGTTTGACATGCAATTTTTTAAAATATGATTCTGACGAATGGGAAAAAGATGAAGAATACCAGAGAGTAAGGAATTATTTTAAAGATCTTTGTATTGTTAATGATGTTGCGGAGCGTGGGGTACAACTGGCTCAAGAATTTCTCGAGCTTACAAAATCAGAAGCGCAGCTTCAAAACCTACTTATTGTAGCCCAAAATACTCGAAAAATATACTCGAACTGTCAAAAAAAAAAAAAATAAAAAAAAAACATGCTCTTAAGAAAAACTTATAATTAATTTGTATTTCTTATTAAAATTTAACCCTTCAGGGGGCATATATTTTTGGTTTTTGATATTTTTTATTTATAAAAAAAACTATGATTTCGGTTGAAAAGCCGCAATAAGACTGCTTGTAGGTATTAGCTTGTTGCGCGCCCGCCACAGGGTAAAATACTAGTTTTTTAATTTATTGTTAATTTTTGTAAGTACATAATGTGAATTTAATGAAATGTAATCATACTTATAGCATAATAAAAATGTATTTATTTATTGTTGATATTAATACCTAAATTGCACTAATTTCATGAAAAAGTGGGAAAAGGCTGCGGTAGAAATTTCGACGCAGCAGGGGCGGTAACTACGCCCACCATAAAAAAACTTTGTAGATATCATATTTCTTATGTATGTGTTCCAAAAAATGTAAAACATTTATAAAAAGCAGAGAAAAGATTTTTTTTTTAATTTGTGCAAATATGGTCTAATATGGGCATTTTTTCGAAACTTTCGGGCCCGATTGGCACGGGTAAACGTTGTCGTAAAAAAAAATTTTTTTTAGTTTCGTTCTTAGAATATAAAAACGCATAAAAAAACCTTTCAGCCCCTTGACATTTCCAAAAATCGCAAAATAAGGGACACTCTAATGCGGATGGCATGCATATGTAAAAGATTTTACCGAAGTCTCTACACACTCAAACAGCACATTATATCAATATAGAGCTTGACAGAATTTTTTGTTGGTCGGAATATAACGGACTCAGACTTAATCCTAATAAGACTAAGGCTATGGTCATTAATAGATGTCGAAATAAAACAGTGTTGCTTCCACTTTATTTAAACAATTCTCCTATTGAATATGTTGATAGCATTAAAAATGTTGGTATATACAGTGTTTTCCATTAAGGACTTGACAACTTTATAAATAAAAAAAAATTATAGTTGAATAAAACGCAAACCATTTGAGGTATTTCAAAAATATTGTTATCGGCTTGAAGTACAATCAAAACATTTATGAATGGAACTCGACTTCGTCCATGTGGCCACCGTGGGCACGCATGCAACGGTCGATTCATTGGACCCAATTTTCGATGACTCGGACACACATTTCGGCCGAAACGGCCGCTATTTCGCGTTCAATATTGGCTTTGAGCTCTGAGCTCTTCCAACGTCGTCGAGTTGTTGACATGAACCAATGATTTGACGTAGCCTCAAAGAAAATAGTCTAGAGGCGTTAAATCGCACGAATGAGGGGGCTAATCGACTGGCCCATTTCTTGAGATAACACGCTCATCGAACTTACTCTAAAATAAATCGATTGTAACGTGTGCTGTAGACCGTACCACCTCCTAAGGGTTGGGGTCGCGCATTGACATATTTTTTCATATCTCTGGTGCTTACAGTCGGATTTCTCTAGTGTTTATAGTCGAAAGTAAAAAGCAAAAGTGAAAAAAAAAATAATAATACATTGTATATTTAATAAATCACAACAAAAATAGTGTTGATACCTCTTTTAGCATTGGCGTTACAGATTTTTTATTCTTTTACGTGCTTTCCTCAAAAACCAATTCCTCAAAACCAATTTAAGGCCTTGCAAGGACTTGTAGGAATATTTTCCTTTGCCCTACGTTCGGCAAAAAATTTTCAAACATTTTTAAAAATAGTTCTGCTGGAAATAATAAAAGATTAATGATATTTGAAGAGCTTTATTTTTTTGATATTAGGGTGGCACATTAGGATGGTAGGAACTGAGATCTGCAGGGTAAGTACTAGAACGGTACACCTGAGGGCAACGACCTCTATAGAGGTCATATTTGTCTTGAGACAAAAACATTGATATACTAAACTTCAAAACCCGGCTGTAAACACCAGAGATATGAAGAAATATGTCAATGCGCGACCCCTACGTTCGGTCAAAAAAAAAATTTTTTTTCGTGACTGTCTTGCAAAAATGCGTCATATTCGCTGGTATACGTCGCACTTTTTCTTTGAGGTACGATCTAGTGTGCTGTGTGGCTTGTGGCACCGTCCTGTTAGAACCACGTGTCGTCCAAGTCCAAATCTTCCAATTCAGACCAAAAATAATCAGTAGTCAATGCGCGATAACGATGGCCACTCACAGTAACGTTACGATCGTAATCGTCGACGAAAAAATATGGCCCAATGACGCCGCCGGCATGCAAACCGCACCAAACAGTTATTTTTTGTGGATGAAGTGGTGATTCATGTAGATTTTCACCCGACCTATAACGCATATTTTGCTTATTGACGAACCCATTGAGCCAAAAATGAGCTTCGTTCGCAACGCTCTTAATGTTGCGATCACCGACTCCGAATTTCGGTAGTTAATTTTTATAATTTGCAGACGTTGTTAGCTCGTGTACTTTACTATGATAAAAATGTGACAGTTTGATTACACAGTGCGACACGAAAAAATAACTTCAAATATCTCAATGGTTTATAATAGTGGATGGTCTATATATTATGCCCTCGTACTCAGTTTTATCGGATTAGGTCAAATAAGAGAGAAATTCAAGGTCAAACTTCACTTTTAAGTCACAAATTTTTTTTTATAACTCTTAAACTAAATTAAAATTCTATGTAGTAACTGCATCTAAATATTTGCAATGGATGATTCTTTACATTTTAAGACGATTTTTTGCTCAAAAAGTTACGTAAGGGGTTTAATATTTTCTTCGAAAACAGGACTTTTTAAAAAAAAAATAAAATTTTCAATAGTTCATTTACTATGTATTTGTCTTCCAAAACAATCAGATTTTACTGAATTTTTGCATACACCTTAAGTAAAATAAAATAACCCACCTGTGAAAAGATCACAACAATTACATGTGTGCATCCAAAGATATTCGGATTCAAAGATTACCAACGTTGGTAACTTCGTTAATGTAAGCCCTAGCGCAAAATCATTCAAATGAAACTTATAGACCCAACAATTTTCTTAAAAACTGTCCTTAACATTTTAACCGAAAGAGTTACCGTTTTAAAGATATGCGCGTAAATATGTAATTACAACATATATGAAAAATTAAAATGGTTAAAATAAAAATTTTTTTTTATATCTATTTCTTCTCAAGTTTATACATTTTTCATATATGTTGACATTACACATTTACGCGCATATCTTTAAAACGGTAACTCTTTCGGTTTAAATGTTAAGGACAATTTTGAAGAAAATTGTTGGGTCTATAAGTTTTATTTGAATGATTTTCCGCTAGGGCTTACATTAACGAAGTTACCACCGTTGGTAATCTTTGAATCCGAATATCTTTGGATGCACACATGTAATGGTTGTGATCTTTTCACAGGTGGGTTATTTTATTTTAATTAAGGTGTATGCAAAAATTCAGTAAAATCTGATTGTTTTGGAAGACAAATACATAGTAAATGAACTATTGAAAATTTTATTTTTTTTTTAAAAAGTCCTGTTTTCGAAGAAAATATTAAACCCCTTACGTAACTTTTTGAGCAAAAAATCGTCTTAAAATGTGAAGAATCATCCATTGCAAATATTTAGATGCAGTTACTACATAGAATTTGAATTTAGTTTAAGAGTTATAAGAAAAAATTTGTGACTTAAAAGTGAAGTTTGACCTTGAATTTCTCTCTTATTTGACCTAATCCGATAAAACTGAGTATGAGGGCATAATATATAGACCATCCACTATTAGAAACCATTTAGATATTTGAGGTTATTCCAATTGACCCTTAAATTGTCGCACAGTGTTATTAGTGAAAGGGTGCGTTGAGAAATTTAATTCAAAGTTGTCAAGTCCCTATTGCAAAACCCTTTATTTAAATAGCAATTTCACATAGAATACCCACATAAATAGTGTGGTATCTAAAATGTTTGGGGCGCTACGGGAACTTGGTCCTACCACCAAGTATATGCCAACCACTTTTAAACTACGACTTGTGAGATCAAATGTATTGCCCATCATATTTTATAGTTTTGAATTGTTTGCAAAGTTACACTTTAAAATAGAAATTTGACGGCTGCTTTCAACAGTTGCGCTAGGTTTATTTAAGCAGCCTGATTATATATTTATCTTTTGAGGTTTTTTAGAAATCAAAGTACAGAGCAACTCATATTGTCCAGGCATAAGTGTCTCTTGACCTCTCGTCATAAATTAAAAGGCTTTTACCGAGCTTCTTATGATTAAATTATATGTTGTGTAGGTTCTATTGAATGACTCTTGAGTTCATTCTTTCATAGGTTTTTTTTCAGATAACCGCTCCATGTGGGAGTTTTTAAGTTTCACAATGTTTGTACTCAAGCCGTACATAGCACATAGTATGTCTATCTTGCTCAAACATGCCCACGTAGTGGCCGGTATGGCCCGCGTGGCCCTCCATACAAATCTTTTTCTATTTGAATTTTGTCTTTGCGATGAGCCAACATCAAAGAACGAATGCAAAAAACAACAATACAAACCGCACTCGTTCAGTGTTCAGCAAATTTTCCAGCGACCTTTACAAAAACAAATGCAAGCAAAGCCAAAATAAAAAACGCGCACTCGATGATGTCGATGCTGAAGCTGATTGTCCCGTTACTTATGTGTCGAGTAATTTTTAATGACATGTGATTTATTGTTTTTTTTTTTTATTTTTTGCCAAACGCAACGATGATCAACATTTTGTGCTTTTTTTTGTTTTTTTAAGCATTGGCCCGCGCTTAAAATTTCTTGGGTCCTTCTGATCTAGCTAGTGTCTACCCTTGAATTCTGCTGTTTTATTTTTATGCATCGCCAAAGCAATCAAGAACATTAAAGTTGCATGTCCATCAATTAAACATTAAGTAGCTTAGCCGGAATCACCTTCTTAGCCGTCAACTTTTTGCCTATTCCATACAAGCTTGTAATTCGATGAGGCTTAGAGCGACTTTATTTCTATGGGTTTTTTATTGACTAAAGTGTGCAACATGCAGTAAATTGTTGTTAAATGCAGCTCAGGTAATTCGATTAAAATAAAAAGAAGCAAAAAGCTTCAATGTTGACGCTAGACATTTTAATTTATTAAAGAACAATTATAAACACACGAATTTTAATGCATGTTTTTCAATTATTATTTTACTTTTTAGATCACCGCCAGCTGCTAGAAAAATAATCTCAGCTTTTAATAGTCAAATGCCCCCGACTACAACAACATTATCCCCAGCTCACACCGCACACAGCAACCTCTCGCCGATGAACTATGGTGGCGTTAAAACACGCAGTCGTAGCCCAACTCCACAGCGCAAGTTCCTGAGCCAATTGAATGCGGACACAAGCATGGAGAAGCCGGCTGCTGGATTGCTGCCATCACCAAACTTAGCACGTCGTTCAATGTCACCAAGTCCGCGTCGATTGATTGACATGCGCAAGAAGCAGACCTCGCTTGATTCGACATCCAACAGCGGACCAAAATCGTTGCCACTCGGCAGCGAACAAAATGTAGCCACTGGCAATCACGTGCAATTCGACAGCCTCAACCCTTTAATGTCCACCGATGGTGTGGGCACCACTGCCACAATGCCCAACAATGACTCCAATACGAATGGTAACAAGTTCGAGAACATCAGTGACAATGGCAGCGAGATCAGTGACGAAGGTTATCGTAGCCTGGGGGTCATTCAATCAAATGCGCAGAAACGAGAATCGCTGCACAGTCAGACATCGATGGATGACGCTGAAAGCAATGGTGAGTCTTTAGACACGAGTGTAAATTTTTCCATTAGGGAAACCAAATCTGATTCGGTTGGAATTCGCCGCAGTTGTTAGATAAATTTAAATAAAAAACGATGATTAACAAAGAAGGAGATAGATATAAGCTACAGAGATCGTCATAAATCAAATTAACAAATAAATTCAACGTTTATAACTTAACCTCTAACTTTAAGACAGTCCAACAAATTTCGCTAACACCAATGAAATTTTTGCCTTTATATAAGGATTAATTGATTTGGAATGAACTAAATACACTGTGACCCGGGGTCCTGTTTCTCAAATTATAAAGGGTCCTGCAATTTTTTGGAGAGGGATAACTGTTTATTGAAATAAAACACAGGAAAATGTTTTTAAATTCCATGAATCAAACTTTATTTTAAAGATAATTCTTTACATTGATGTTTGAATATGATTTCGGCAATGTTGCCGTCGCGGCTGGCGTGTATTGTACGTAATCTGGAGGTCCAATTTCCACCCACTATTCGCAGAAAATTACGCTGTTTCGGCTGTGTTGGCTTCCAACCAGAAACAAGTTTATCGGCGTAGACAAGCGACTTTACATATCCCTAAAGAAAATAAACTTATGGCGTCAAATCGCGCAAACGAGATGTCCGGTTAATACGCCCATTTCGTAAAATTAATCGTTCTTCAAATATTTCTTTCTGTAAATTAATAGTATCCTGCGCTGTGGCATATGGAGCCGTCCTGCTTAAATCATATGTGTTCAACATTAATGCCTTCCAATTGAGCCACGAAAAAGTTAGCAACCGTGTATCTATACCGCTCAACGTCGACTGTAAGATCTGACCATCATAATTTTTTAAAGATATAACTATATGAACTTATGATTCCATCGTTCCATAAAGTTATACAGGGTGGGCCATCTAGTGGTTTAAATCATAGGTTATTTTGACACTGACAGCTGTTTCCCGCTCGAAATCTTGACTTAAAGTCGGTATCATACCTGCGCGGAAAGAAATGAGTCGCTTTATGCATGAACAACATTGGGACAATTTGGAAACTTATTTCCAAATTGAGTGCTGTACAGCCCAAACAGTGCGTTATTTGAAAAGAAGTTTTGGCCGAAATGAAGCACCCACCGTGCCTGCTGTACGCAAGTTTGTGCAAAAATTGCGGGAGACTGGTGTACTAATGGACAACTCTCATGGTCCCCGTCGTCGTACGGTGCGCACAGACGAAAATATCGCTGCTGTAGCCGAGAGTGTGATATTCAATTCACGAACATCAACTCGCCATCGATCTCAACGACTCAACAGTTCACGCACTAGCCTGAGGAGAATTCTGCACAAAGATCTTGGATTATTCGCTTACAAGGTCCAATTGACTCAGACCATCTGCTTCGTTATCCCTTCGCAGTTTGGGCCATAGAACAGCTTGAATTGGAGCATCTTTTCTGACGAGGCGCATTTTAATTTCGGCAGTTACGTTAACAAACAAAATTGCCGCATCTGGGGCTGGGAAAATCCGCACGTTGTTGTGGAGAAGCCGTTGCATCCACAGAGAGTGATAGTTTGGTGCGGATTGTAGAGTGGTGGCATCATTGGACCATTTTTGTTCGAAAATGAGGCTGGGAACAACGTTTTGGTCAAAGGTGGGCGTTACAGAGCCATGTTAACCGACTTTTTTTACTGAAACTGGAGACATGAATATGGACGACCTCTGGTTCATGAGGATGGCGCGCGATGCCACACAGCCCATGCCACAATCGATCTTTTGCGTACCAAAATCGCAAATCGTGTTATCAACTGTCTTGGCGATGTCAATTGGCCGCCTCGGAGCTGCGATTTGACCCCTTTGGACTTTTTTTTTTTTGTGGGGAACAGTGAAGGATCGATGTTAAGCCAAAAATCCGGAAATGATTCAAGCACTTACAGCCCGAAACCATTAACAAGGTCTTGAAAAATGGGAGTGACAGAATGCGCTAGTGCGAAGCCAGCCGAAGCAGCCTCTTGAACGACGTTGTATTCCATTATTAATGGGGATGTTTACTCTTACTAATCAAACCATAACACATAGAAAAAAATAAAAATGTAATTTTGTTATTTTATTGCATCAAAAAAAAAAACAACTGGTATTCGGCCCATCCTGTAATTTTAAGTAGCGTTGAGCACAGCCTTTTAAGTGGAATATGACCTTGTTTTTTTGGCTCCTTGCCTCTTTTATCAAATAGAAAATATTAAGAGGGTCCCTTGGCGTTAACATTCAACTTAAGTTTGTGGCATACGATCGTGGGCCACGTTACACCAAAGTAAGAATGCGACACACTTCAAATCCCTTCATTTCAGTCCTAATAAAGGGATTAAAACAATTTTCAACTTTCCGTCAACTCTCCTCATCACTTCTAAACAAACCCCTAATTTTAATAGTTACTTTCAAAACTGTTGACAAAAAATTGTTTTATTATTTTTAAAAGTGTTGTTTTTTTTTTTAAATTGTATAGAAACTATTCACAAAATGATATAGAAGTAGGCGTCCCAACTCAGATTATTTATTATCCATTCAATATATTCTCCGTCATTGTCTTGAGAAGCGTTGATCGAGTCGTCTCCTGTCTTCCACTCTGATAAATGAAAATTCGTGAAGTCTAGTTTCTTTCTTTAAAAAAACTTTATTTTTCTCTAGACTCAGTACTTCTAAGACTACCTAGCTAATGTTGGCAAAAGGCTAGTCTAGAAATTTTTAACATATCCTTGTAAATCTTTGACATACTTTATCTTATTGTTTGTATCGAAATGTTTTATGGTGGAGTTTTTCTGCCTGGTCTTTACTCTTAAGATATTTCTTTATTAGCTTATTTTTGTCTATCTTAACAGCTTTTTTAACACCTTTCTTTTTCTTTTCAGCGCGTCTCGATCAGACTTCAAGCGACTCCCAATTGTCTCCCGTAGATGACTCGGCAATGACAACAAAGTCACCCGAAACATTGGATACAGAATTTAACTCATGCGATACCATCATCGATGCTGGACCACAATCATTGCCAGCTGTCCTTTCTACTCCAACAAATTCCACAACTGATACAAACAAATTCGAGCAGTCTGGCATCTTCATTACTGACGATGAGATCACTGTGGATATTGCCCACAATACCGGTCTTCGCAAGACCGGCTACTCTACAAAGATTTTTGGCGGTTGCAATGAAGCCGTAGAAAATTGCACACAACAAAAAGACACCAAAATACCACGTTCACCCATTGCCACCAGACGTCGTAGCTGCGACAATGGCGGAAGCCTTCAGGACTTGCACAGTCGCACTGGACTGCCAGTACTAAGTCGCAAGCAGCCAGTATATCGCTCAGTACGCAAACCTGCCAGCAATGAAAGCATCCCAAAGCCACGCAAGTCTCTCGCAACACCTGTGCGAGATGTAACCAACACCTGGAGCGGTCGCCCTACTGCCACAAATGGTGGCAAAAAACGACCCACACTCAATTCCGATACATTTTCACCTCTTGCGACAACCACGTCTGGCGCTTTTGAACGCAATACAAAGACACGCTCCTCACAAGTGCTGTACGACAACAACGGACGCCGCATCAAGGGTTGCACTGCCTCCTTGACCACGTCGCCCGTTAAAAATCACTCGACGTCACCTCTAGCTCAACAGCTACTCGAAGCGGCCAGCAGTGCTAAGAATGATGCACAAATTCTGGAGAAAATGAAAAATCTTTTATCGCGTTATGCCACCAATAAGAGTGCTGCCACAACGCCTTCAGCCAACACGACGACAGCTAGTAAATCAAATGGAAAGAAGCCGCCGATTTATGAAGACTTCACATCAGCCTGGGTACACAGCAATGGAAACTTGGAGCGTTCCAGCAGCTGTTCACCGCCCACTAAAACGCGCTCCAAGCGCAGCTCAGCTGCATCGTCCACAGAAAGCACTCATTCACGCGATATGGCGATGAATGTGTCACCACGCCGTGAGCGTGGCATGTCCAAGATTCCAGGCCCCATACGCCAACACACCGAACTTTACTAACAAAGAATATGCGCCAACAGGCTGCTAACGAAAAAAATTGTCAGCATTCACAAGCTACCAAAGCCAAAAAGCGATGCGTCTTTAACGATTACCTAAAAGATTTCCTGGAAGAGCTGGAAGCTTTAAGCAATCAAATCGAAATAAATCATGCTGAAAATTTTACCGGAACCTTAAAAAGTAACATAGTAGAAGATTTTAAACTTCATTGAGTGAAATAAGCAAACAATCACAAAATAAGCCTCAGTAGACTTCAAACTTTCTCAATAACCAACCATTTTATCCAACACTAACCTCATGGCTACTTTTGGCCATACTCTAGAATCCATTCCAACACCAATTATATATGCACTGATTTTAAAGACAACCTTAGTAGAGATAATGCTGGAATCCTTGAAAAAAAAAATTTAATTTTTAACTAATCACTTTTAGAGAGTTAAACTATTTAAGCGTTAAGACTTTCTATTCGACTCAAAGAACTATTAACCACTTTTAATTAAAAAAGGGAACGACTGTTGAATTGGTCGCCAGTTTTACTCAAAAATCAAACATGTTGATTCCGAACCCAAACCACATACATTAGCATTAAGATAAGATACTGAAAACGTTCAGGAGAGAAAGCGCTAGAGAGGATTTTCAGATTTGTTCATTTTTAATAGTAAAGGAAAACCAGGGAAAAACTACAACGATTGCAAGTAAAAAAATTATGATTATTTTTAAATCGTTACGGTTTTGCTTATTAATCGTATTTCTTTTAAATTCATGACTGATGAATGCATTTCGTCGCCTGTCGCCTGTCGCCTTGTCGCACAACATGTGGCATTTTATGTGATCGGATTATTTGCGCTATGTCCTTATGACACTTGGTAGATAAAGTAAAAATAGTTGTAGAAAACAAAAATTTAACTGCCGCATGTTGACGAATAAAGAAAAGCTACTTTTGACTTAATTGCAGACGATTCTGGCTGAGCGCAAGGTAAGCTCCGCCATTTTTGATTTATAATTTAAGACAAAACATATATGTCCTAGGCCCATATTACACGATGTCCGTTTGTCCGACCTTTGTTGTTGCTTTCAATGTGAAACTGTCAAAAAACAGTGAGAGTGAGAGTGGATGCAACAACAAAATCTCTTGTCTCCCTTGGCGTACGCCGGACAAACGGACATCGTATAATATGGGCCCTACAGAGCTAGCCGATAAAAACTGCGGCCTCGGTAGTCGAGTTGGTAGCGTGCTTGACTGCCACCCCAGAGGTCCCGGGTTCGATTCCCGGCCAGTCCATGGTCCTTCGCTTTAAACCTTTCTTAATTTTCTTTCCTCATTTCTAATCAACTGAAATTAAAAATTCATCAATATTTACGACATGAAGTTGTAGTTGATGGTAGAGAAGTTTGTGGATGAGATTGCCTTATAACTTGAATTGACTGAGGTATAGGCATAACACTTGCCTCTGATTCAAATTCACATGTTTCTTCGGGTTTCCACCACGCTTAGAACATCCTACACCTGTTTCAATTGATTGACCTTTCCTTCCCACTAATCTATCACCCCATTTCGAACCAAGGCAGACTTGACTGAAAAGGTATTCCACCTGAAATCCTTGGTTCAAAGCTAAAAAAAAAAAAAAAAAAAGAAATATTATATTTTATGAAACCACTAAAACATTCCGTATTAATACCAATCATAAACAATTCCAATAAATACTCAAATATATTTTCCGACCTTACCAGAAGGCACAATTTTTAGACAACGCGCTAGAATGATTGCTTTATAAGACTCATAAAATTCCTGAACGGTTTCTGACAGTATATTCGAAAAAATAAAAGTTTTTCTTATAGTTCTATATTCTATGGGGTGTTCGAATTAACTCGTAGCTCTTTCCTTGTGAAAAAATATCGTTTGCTTCTAATGAACTTGAAAACACATCATTCGCAGTATAGTTCATTGTTTCCAATCACTTCGGACACTTATTTTTCCCATCATTCAGGCAGGAGACGAGCAGTACGTCGAAAAATTGCCTCGTCCTTAGATACAATCCACGAACAGACCAAATTTTTCCATTCTTTATAAGAAGTGTTCTGCACGAAACAAGGTATAATCAGAAGGATCTATATCTGGCGAGTTCGTCGGGTGGGGTAGTACTACCTATGATACAATAATTACAAGGTAGGAGTGACAACTGGCTATTTGTCATTTTCCTGTAAATTTTACTTTCTATTTTCTTGTTTACTTTTTTCGTTCTGTAATAGTACAACTATTTTTGACATTTAGTGCAAGACGAAAGAACTGTCACTCCTACCTGGTGACTGTAATTGTATCATGATACTACCCATTTGAGCGTTTCCAAATATGTTTTGACTGATTTTACGAAGTGCGGACAAGCATTGTCGTGTAGCAAATACACTTTGTCGTGTCTATCGAATAATTCCGACCTTTTTTCCTTCGTTTCCGGCTTTCAATGATATGATTTCATTAGGTTAGAGCAGCTTATTAGATCACACACTCAATAAATACAGAGCATGAACTTAGATTTATGGATATTGTTGTGGTCTCAGTAATGTCAATGAATTCTCCGGATCGAAGTCGAACTCTTTGATGATGCTTGAGAGTGCTTCCATTAACATTTCCAGCATTGGGTTGCACCGGTGCTTCTGCTGTAACAAGTAGTATGCTTTACACCTCGAGAAGCTCCAAAAGTTTCGGATCCGAATTCATTTATTTTAAATACTCGTCACCAAAATCTGTTGTGTTTAATACTTAATTAAAATATATTTGTTATATGAAATACACGAAGTAAGTGAATAATAATGAGCTGAATTCTCTTTCAAACAGTGATAACCTCTAAAAATACCGCGTGTGTTTAGCGTTACCACCAGATCACCCAGACTTCTATTGTAGGGTTACCCTAACAGATATACGTTTGGAATTGTCGTAATGGATCGATCCACTTTTTATCGCTCATGAAAATTCCAAACAAAAGTCCGTTCCTTTTCTCCCGTTGAAGTAGCAGTTCACAGATTAAAATTCCTCCCAACGTCCCTTCGTTTCAATTCGTATTAGACTCAATATCTTTGCTTTTGGGTCATTCCCATGACGGTTTCCTATTGTTGATAAGATAACTCCTAACGGTTGAGACAATTTTTGATCATGCCTCCATTTTTTCATCTTTGTCTTTCAAGTCGAAATTATCATTTTTAAAAGGTAGAAACCACATCTGAAACTTGTCACCACAAACTTCCACTAAAACTTTCACTCACTTTCAGCAACTCTATTTGCAAGTTGAAATAATGAAGTTAAGCTTCCTACAAAATTATTTTATTCGCCACAGAATGTGACATTTCCCAAATATTTCAAGGTGTTGTCATTTAAATGACTTACACTGAAACTTTTTTATGCAGAATATTTGGTTCAAGGGCACCATGATGGAATGTACTACCTACGCCAGCTCTAGTACTCGTAAAGCGCTACGAACTAATTCATGCCTGAACCGTTGCCAAAACTCTATAATTTTTAAAACTAATGGAATCCAAGAAATAATTTTTGCTCCTATCTCATAAATAATTTATCTGAGTAGTTAAAATATCAAACTAGGTATTTTTGGAGATTCCTCCAGCAACCTACACACTCTTCAAAAACTCTTTAGAACCATCAAAATCTAAAAACTAGAAATAAATTTATATTTATTAAATATATCATCAATAATAATAATAATTCTTACACCTAACAAATCAATTTTAAAATAAAGTGTAAAAAAATGCGCCCAATAGCACCAATGGCTGGAAGCACTCATAAACGACTTAAAATCCTTTTTATATGAAAATAGAAAAATTTACCAGCCCTCCCGCTTTCGTTGCGTTAAAGAAGCCTGCTAGAAGTACTTCTCAAGAATCACTTCAATGCAGGGAGATCCAAAATATTGAAAAATAAAAAATTAGCTCATCTCTTTTTTACACATGGTTATCCATTATCTCTTTCGGAAAGTAAAGTTAAAAAAAACACTTAAAATGCAGATTTCTATAAAAGTTTTATTTTGTTATAATGCTTGGATTTTGCCCTATCCTTCACTATTCTTCAAATGTCCTCCACGTTAGTTTTTGCAGGATTCAATCTTTTGAGGTAATTTTCGATTGATTTTTGTATACAACTCAAACACTTGCTCGGCCATAACTGGACGAATGTTGGTTTTCAATTGCTCAAGAGTTTGAAGTTTATTCACGTGAACACTATCGTAAAAAAAAATCCAGATGCGTCAAATCGCACGATATCGAAGGCCAATCTCCATCGTCAAATCTCGAAATAAGTCGTCCTGGAAATTTCTGTTGCAACAAGGCCCTAATTGGTGCTGTTGTGTGGCTAGTGGCCCAATCATGTTGAAACCACATATCGTCCAGATCCATATCTTCAATTTCAGGCGCTCAGAATTGACTGTAACAGTGCTTCTTGATTATTTTCTTAAAATACGGACCAATAACAATTAGACCATTATGCATACCAAACAGTCACTTTTTACAGATGCAATCACTTGGGGATTTTCAGAGCCCCACATAAGACAATTTTGCTTATTCACGTATACACCTAGCGCGAAATGGGCCTCATAACTGAAGAAAATTTGCTTCGAAAAATCAACATTTAACAAAATTCAACTATTTAACATTTTTAAAGCGTTTTTCCGTGGTAAAACGTTCCATATTTTAAAATGGCAAGCCTTTAACTACACAAAATGCACGTTTGGATGACATGAACATTTGACAGCTACTGAATTCCAGAGCTGCACTCTCCGAAACCCGAAATAACCCTTTATATTCTGTGCTATTATTTATTTTGTATGTTGCCTTAAAAGCCCCTTAAATTAGAACAGATGGCGCCAAAATCATCAATTCCATTTGATATTTGTGAAGTAATATCTGTTTTTAATTGTTTAAAATTACTGATATCTCATTCAATTCAGTTTTGACACCAATCGAAAGCAAACAATCCTGAAGATTTTTATAAACTTGAAAACAAGTGTATTTCTCGTTTTGATTAAACATGGATTCCTGGCCATTCACTGACCACCTTCAGCAAGTTTTGCCATTATTTTTATATGAAATTTTTGCTCTCTATCTTATCCACACTTAATGGGAGAGTAACAAGAACTTGCTGCACACTCTTTGACTTGACTCATGGTATAATAATACAAGGTAGCATTGACAACTGCTTATTTTCTCTTCTACAAGAAAACATCTCCTGTCAAAAACAACTGTTTGTGCAAATGCATCTGCAGCTGCTGAAGTTGTTGTTTTTTTCACTTCTTCGTTTTCAACATTGTTTGTGTTTTCAATGGCCGATTGTGTCCGCTCTCTTTTTGAGTACAGTTTTTGACAGGAGATGGTTTCCCAAGCAACTGTCAATGCTACCTTGTATTATTATACCATGGACTTGACTAACTTAATTTCAATTTTCTCGCTAAATCTTTTTGAGCGGAACTCCCAGAGTGGAGATGCTTGAGTTAAAATTGGCATATATTTTTTTTTTAAAGCTTCAAAATAAGGCCTCCATCCAGCCCTCAAATAATAACTCAAGAAAAATGTTACTTATATTTCTTGAGTGTGAAATAGTAGTAGTTGCAAATAATTTTGTCCGAACAATAATTTTCGAACTTGTCTCTTTATGTTGTTTGTCAAAATTTTACGTGCAGTAAAATTGAGACTTGCATATACATAGTTCTTAGCATTCAGTGTTGCCGTTGTCATTTTTCAATGGAAAAAAGTAGTAAAAATAAAAATTGTTTTCTTACGAGTTGGATTCACTTTCAAGTAATTTCGACAAAAAAATATTACGTTTTGATTACTTTTCAGTTTTTTGTATGATAACATGCTCTACTTGAGAGCTGGAAAGAGGCCTTAAAGAAGCATTGTGTCTTTGATAATATTGAATTGTTATGTTACGAAAATGAAAAATAATTGAGTATGACAAAGAAAAACAGAAAATTCACTCAATGTTTTATATGTCAGTGAATCGACCTGTGGCACATTCTCACATAGTTAGAAAGAGAGCGGTCGCAAAATAAATTACTGAAGGTGGTCAGTGAACTCGCCTTTACAAGCGATGCTTTGGTGTGTTCTGGTTAAAGGTGTTACTTCACAAATGTCACATTTGATTTCGGATTGTGGCGGCATTTGTTTTATTTATAAGGGACTTTTCACCTTGCCCCAATCTATATTTGATATAGGCGCCAATTGGGCCTCTCAGTTTCCTTATTTTGATCACTATTTTCTCCATCACCTCGTTTTTGGTTGAAAAATCCCGAATCACGGGAAGAGGTCTCGCTATCCACAGCTCCAATATGCATGGGAAAAAGTATTTTCTAAGGTTATGATGTGAAAATATAAATAATAGTAACACTAAACATTCTTTTCCAATAGGGCACATAATAGCACACATGGAAAACATTGCAGCACATATGTTTTTTCTTTCAAATATGGCGTTAATGGCGACTTAATACGATTTGCTTATAACGTAAGATATAAGCATAAAACAATACAATTGGAATCAGCATTTCTATTGACAAATCCTTGTGACCATAGTTAGCGACTTCAAAATTTTAATTCTTCAAATTAATATGATAAAGTTTTAACCGCTTGCTAACAAACATATAATCGATTCCACTTTAATGATTAGAGTAGAAAGTAAAGAATAAAGATAACAAAAAAAACAAATAGTTTTTTAGAAATTTTTCAAACCAAATTATCAGGAAGAATAGCCAGACTCCTTAGGTAAGTAGCTGTGCATACGGCTGATTGATGATTTTACAAAGCAATTACATACATACATCTAGATTATAGCATAGAAACATACTAACGTAAGTTATAAGTTAAGCAATAAGGACTTTAAGGATTAGCTCTAACACATTTTAGTACACTAATAAGCAGCAGGATCAAAGCAGACAATTGTAGTTAGGGGCTGAAACTAATGCTTGGACATGGCTTTAAAGTATGACAAATCTAATTTTGTATTGGTATAGATTAAAGATAGTTAGGATTTTGTACGTAGCGAAATAATTGTCTATGTTAAGATTGTTTTTATTTTGTTTTTTTTTTATTATATATCCTAGAATGTCGAAAGAATGTTAGTGATTATCGGTTGTTTCGATTGGGTTAAACTGTATCGTTTAGTAAGTATATTGAAACCTTTTTTAAGGTTGTGTAAAGTTGGAATTTGAGTTCAAGCGAAGAAGTGTTTTTCAATAAAATGCAATAAGTTAAGTTTTTAGTGGTTATATTAGAACCGCGTTATCAATAATGACGAAGTTCGATACATTTAAGTTCGTTAACACATCACATTATGTAATTATAACCTATAGTCCTTTGGTGCTTTATGTATTGTCTATTGTACTTGTATTAGGATGCTTCTGTTAAAGCAATATTATAAGACACCTTAATCGAATATTTTAAAACTGTATCTGTAACTCTTTAAATACATGCTATATATATATATGTAATCCACTATAATCCAATCCACTCCCATTTTATCACTTATTACTATATCCTAAACACCTATAACCCCTTTAACATGAAAATGTCACAAATATCGAAAAAATAAAAATTTTTCTCAAATTGAATTTAACTACTCTCGGTTGATGGCTTGTTATCCATTAAAACCTAGACGCATTACTTGCCATTGCATTTCTTTTATATCTTCAAAAACTCTGTTTTAACTACTAAGGCACAAAGTAAATTAAAAAAAAAAATGTTATTGTTCATTTACGGTTATTAAAGAATTATGTAATTCTATATTTTTAAGCCAAATAAAGCAAACATTTATGAAAGTCTAACTTCGTAACGCTCCCAAAATATATCACAATTAAATTGTTAACAGCATTTTGAATAAAACATATTTTTATTATTATTATTATACATTTTTGTAATTTTTAATTTTTGTTTTTGTTATATTTAAGTTTATATTGACACCATATTCAAAAATAATGTATTTCAAATGCATATAAAAAACAGTTTATGTTTGCTCAATACAGCAATTTACTGGAAGTTTAAATTTTATTGCAGTTATATATTATTAATAAAATTATTTTTACTGTAATTATTACTATTATGTAAAATTATTTGAAAATAAAAATTAATAAATAAAAACGAAAACAAAATTTCTTCTTTATATTTAAGCGTGGGAATATTTAGACATGGATCATATCTGAAAATTTTAAACAAAAATAACGAAAGATATCGACAAATGGTTATTTTTATTGAATAGATAAAATATACTGTGATCCAATGTGAGGTTCATCGCGGGGATAGCAGAAAATTCCATAATAGGGTGAAAGTAGAACCAAAAGTTTCGAAAAGTTAGCATCTGTTCTGTTTTAATACGCTTTTGAAGTTTGATTGATTTAGGATGGCCACCCTAAGATTTTTTTCGATTTTACTTATGAAAAGTGGCCGTTCAAAAATGGCTATTTACAGTTTTGGAAATTTTGAGTTAGCATTGGATAATGTTGACAATGCTTAAATTTTAGAAAAATATTGAAACAAATTTGAGGTTTAGGTCAAAGTATGTTGACAACATGAAGACAATGAAGAGACAACAACCAACAACAACAACGGCTCTGTATAGAGCAAATCAAACAGCAGACTATACAGACTGTTTCGTTGGCTGCTACACCAACTCATCAGTAGTCTTGCATGACTTTCTGTTTAAGATCTACATTCACCAAATGTCAAAATTTAAGAGAAAGTATAGGTCTTGCTTTATATGTTACATATATATATGTATATATATATATGTATATATATATATGTATATATATATATACTAGCTTTTTCCCGGTGCGCTTTGCTGTACCTTATCTAGATAAGTACCGGAAAATGTTGCAATGCTTTTAGTGTTAATATTTCTAAACCATCTCGTACTCGAAACATAGAGGTCGTTCATAAATTACGTGACCGATTTTCAATTTTTTTTTTTACCCCCCTCCGTTACTCTTTGTAGTGCATTTCAAAAACACTCCCCTCCACCCCCATAAAGTAACGTATAATGAAAAAAAAAAATTAATTCATTAAAAAATATTCGAAAATAGAAAAAATAACTGTCGAAAAGCAAGCAAAGAAAAATTATGCCCTTACTACACTTGCCAATAGTTAACAGTCAATTTAGACGGTTAAACATGAAGATGTAAAGATGAAAATGTTTGAAATGTTGGGTTGTATTAATTTCAATTTTTTCGAGTTTTTTTTTTTATTTTTGGTCACATTACTATATCTGAGACCTCCTCCCCCCATTCGTTACTAATCGTAGTACATTTTAAAACCTCTCTCTCTACTAAATTGGTTACGTAATTTATGAATGACCCTATACACTAAGGGAAATAGCGCATATTAGCATTATCCACGCCTGAGTATAAATTTTATTTAAATATTTACGTGGATAAATCAAATGTTTTCCTTACAACTCGTTTTTTTCTCGTATTTGAATTCTATTTATACCACACACGTACACACATATTCTCCACAAGCAAGCAGCAACAGCATCGCACACGTACACACATATTCCGACAAGCAGCAACAGCATCTCACTGTTCCTGCAGTTTATTTCTTGCATTTGCAGCTATATAGTTCTCATTTAGTTTTTGTTGGAAGGGTAATATAGCTTGCAAGTTTGGCAAAGAATAAAAATGATGTAGGGTGGAGTGACAACTTGATATTTCCTATGAAATATCTTACACCGGTTGTCATTACCTACACTAAGGGAAAAAAATATTGCACCTAGTGCACTAATATTGCACCAACTGTCAAACATAGTATAAATTACAGAACGAAAAAGTAATTTACAACATATGTTTAGGCAGAAGCAAATAATGCAGGTAAATGACAACCGGTCCAAGATATTCTTGAAAATACCGAGTTGCCACTCCACCCTACATAATTTAATTTCTTTGTCAAACATGCATAATATATTGCTCTTGCAACAATAACTAAATGAGAACTGTAAGAACTGCAAATGCAAGAAATAAACTCAGGAACAAAGTGCGATGCTGTTGCTGCTTGTCGGAGTATGTGTGTAAGTGTGCGATGCTGTTGCTGCTTGCTTGTATGAAATATGTGTGTACGTGTGTGGTATAAATAAAATTCAAATACGGGAAAAAAAAAAGTTGTAAGGAAAATATTTGATTTATCCACGTAAATATTTAAATAAAATTTATACTCAGGCGTGGATAATGTTAATATGCATTATTTCCCTTAGTGTACATATTGTTTGTACATTACTTTTTCGTTCTCTATTTAATACTATTTTTAACAGTTGGTGCAACAATAATAACACCATATTAGGGCACCAACTGTCAAAAATAGTATAAATTAGAGAACGAAAAAAGTGAAGCGAGAATAAATTATACAGGCAATGGCATTTGATGAACGTAATATGAAGAAAATAATACCATACAACCATTAATAACATATTGAATTTTTATATAAATTTACATAAATATTTTTATATAAATTTTCTTTAAACGCGATAGATTATTTTCAAATAGTAAATATTTGAAAGATATTTTAAAAAAATTCGTGCTAAATTTTAATATATTTTTTATTAATTCTGTTTAAATATTTATATATTTAATTTAATTAAAAAATTATTCAAATAAATTTTAAATATTTACGTAGTCGATTTATGCAAATGCGTTATTGGTGCAAAAATGACTCGCTTTTTGGATAAATTAAAAAAGTTTTTGGTAAAATTTTATATTTTTTTTCCTTAGTTTAAGGGAACAAACAAATTTGAGCCTAATCGGCTCAGTAGTTTTGGAGTCTATAACAGCGTTCTCTATTGTACATTTTTTGCATTTTTCATTTCCCAGTAGCAGTATATTACCAAGTAGAACTTCATTCCTACTTCTATGTTTTTTGTCTTTTACTTCCATAGATTTTCTGTGTCATAAATTTGGCTTGTATGTGTGTAAACACACCCCCTTGTCCAATGCATGTCACCTTTTCTAGTAGAAGGACATCACCAAATGGTATCTACATTCTGAGTTTCAATGTTCTGTGACTTTTACTTCTATAGCTATTCTGTATTGTAAATTTGGCTTATGTGGTTGGAGCCACGCCCCGTTCGATTGCCCGTGCCAGTTTTTCAGTAGAAGGATCTTCATTGTTATACGACATTTAGTTCCAAAGCAATTCGATATCACAAATTTGGCCTGTGTGGCCAAATTCCCCCTTATCAAATGTTCGCTCAAATATGTAGCAATGGCCTCTTGGGCCCATAGCATCTACATATCAAGTTTCACTATCAAAACATGTAAAGGATCCGCCAAATAACTTTTTTTTGTTTTTGAAAATGCTAAATACAACTCAGGAATAATAATGATTTCTAAAAAGTGGGCGTATATATATAGTTATACCACGCCCAGTTTAAGTATAGTTGCCGACAGTAACCATACTAACTTATTTACCAAATTTTAGCCTAATACGACCAAAACCGTCTTAAATATAGCATTTTTATAGATTTGTAGGCGGTAAAGGGGGTATGGAAAAAAAGGGGTATGAAAAATTTTTACTATGCCTACATTTTTCGCGCAAGTGCAAACTAAAGTGAGACTTGCCAAATTATTCCATATATTTCCAATTACCCTTGCAAATATGTTCCCATATACACCATATGTGCGCACCTGTATTTTTTTCACACCTGTCTTGTTGATAAGTTCACTAAAATGCCTATAATTCATGAACCAATACACATACAAGGACCATTTATACAAAAAAACCTTCGTATTGACGTCACCTTTCATGGGAAATTTCCAGAAACAAAATTGGTTCACGCATTACCGAGAACATCAATTTCATACACAATGCAACTTATTTTTATATATAGTATATAGATAGATAGATATAGGTATTAAAAAGGGTCTAGCTTCGTTATTTTTCGAGCTACCCTCATGATTCTGTATCGACGAGAATACCGACTGATGTTAAAATATGCGGTGCAAAAATTATTCAAATCGGACAATTTTTCCGATAAGTTTTTATCACAGCCAGTCGCGAAAAAGTGGTTTCAAGATAAGTTATGATAAATGTTTTCGAAATAATAAAATTTAATTACGATTGTTATCCAAATCGGATGGTTGATATCCGAGAATTAAGGGGGAAATGCCAGAAGACATGGTTTTCAAGAAAGTCATAAAAAATACGTAGGTAAGATTTTTTAAAACAAACGTATTTCTAGGAAAATAACAAATATTAGTTGTCCTTATGAAAGTTGTCCTTATGTATACGCCTTTGCATGAACACACAATTACAAGTGTGTAAATCAGCTGCGGTCATACGAGTCAATACATGTGGTGTTTACGAACTGAAAATGCATGAAGTTTTGCGAGCACCGCGTAAACTTTTTTCTTACGGAAAAAGATAACAGCTAGTATACGTAGTGAAAACTTGCTATGCATTAGCGAGCTTTCATAAGGACCACTATTTTATTATTTTTTTTTTTATAATTTGTTTAAAAAGCGGTTTGAAATTCGGGGGTCAGTCCAAAATTAATAGGAATGGTAATTGGAATGTCGGTCAAAAAGTAAGTACGCAAATGATTTTTTCTAAATTATTTCTGAAATATATTCGAAATCGCCACCATTTGCTTTGCAGCACGAGCGAAGTCGATCCGGCCAGTCCTCGATCGCAGCACGCACGAAATGCATAGGAAATTTCTCTACTGCTCGGACAACAACGTGATTTAGAGGCTCGATATTTGGGTGTCGAGTAGAGCAAGTCATACCCTCTAACACGGACCACAATTTGTAATAAAATGGGTTCAGGTCTGGGCTACTCGCTGGCCACTGATCCGTAGAAATGAAGTCATGTACATTGTTTTTGATCCACTCTTGAGTCAATTTAGCATTATGGGCCGGACCAGAATCTTGTTGAAAGATTGTTTTGGCATAATGTCGCGTTAAAATGCTTCATAACCAATTTCAAAACATTGGATTCATACATTTTCACAGAAGTTTTGACTCCGTTTTCACAAAAATGGAGTTTGGTAACCCCACCATAGGCGACACCCCACCAAACCATCACAGAAGCCTAAGTGGTAACCCCTCTGGACTTTCGGAACGAGTTCTGCTTCATGTCGTGATGACAGAGCATACACTCTATCATTCTGTTTATTGAACTCTCTGCGGTGAAAATTTTTTCGTCAGTAAACAGAATTCGTCTCGAGTGCTTGAGAAGAAACGCTTTCGATTTTAGCTTACGTTGTTCCTTTCGCCTTTGTGGCGTCCGTGGCGTAGTTGCTTAAAGTGCGTGGCCTCTATGTCAACCTGGAGACCCGGGTTCGAACCCCAGCAGCGACAGAAAATTATTTAAATTAAAATGATTTTTTTCTGTACGGCCGCCACCTCTCTGCAGACAGTGGCAAACCTCAGAGAGTAATCAAAATGCCATGTAAAGCTTCTTGAGAACAAGAACATATTCCGTTCATCGCCGTTCGGAGTCGGCGTTAAGCCTGTAGGTCCGGTTCTCAGTCAATTGTGTACAAACCTAATAACACGCACAACACAATTGATCATAAGAAGCTAGGTCAAACTCCTTTCAAGGGCTGAAATGGCTAGTTATTATTTTTTTTTTTGTTCCTTTCGCAGCGGTTTTCGCTTGATTCGAGACTTGACCGTCTTGATGACTCGTGGTGTTCTTACAACACATGGACGGCCAGACTTTGGACGGTCGATTATTCCACCAGTATCCTCAAAAAACTTCACAGTACGATGCACAAAATTACGAGTGACTCCGAGTGGTCGCAAGATCCGAAAGATATCGCCTCTTTCCATGCCACTCAATCAAATGATTAAGTTTCAAAAATTCAGCTTTTTTAAAATTGAATTCAAAAACCTTCTCTATTGAACTCGAATTTACTATGCTCTCTCTGTTCTATTTATACCAAATGCTCAATGGTGGATGGTATTCATCAAAAGGAGTCAGAACATGGGAAGCCCTTTTAACAATGACATTGTTACTGTCTGTAGTTACAACCAGGTCAATTAGTCTTTCAAGACTATTATAAATGCAACTAACTTGTAAGTTAGAACATATAACACATGGTCACCAACATAGGTTCCTTCAAGAGCAATACATTCATTTCATCGCTTTTCTAACTTTTCAATACTGGTTTTTGTAAAACGATTTGTGTTTCGCCTCAAAATACGCTTCAGTTTCAACCATCACCTCTTCATTGGAGCCAAATCTCTTGCCGGCAACCATTTTTTTGAGGTCAGCAAAGAGCCAGTAGTCGCTGGGGGCCAAATCTGGCAAATACGGTAGACGATGAAGCAATTCGAAGCCCAATTAGTGGATTTTCGCTATCATTTTCATCGATTTGTGACACGGTGCATTGTCTTGGTGAAAAAGAATTTTTTCCTTCTTCAAATGGGGCCAATTTTTCGCGATTTCATCCTTCAAACGCTCCAAGAATGCTATATAATAATCGCTGTTGATTGTTTTTCTCTTTTCGAGATAGTCCATGGAAAAAATTCCATGCGCATCCCAAAATACAGATGCCATAACCTTTCCAGCTGACTATTGTGTTTTTGGTCACTTTGCCCTGCTTTCACCGATTGCTCTCCACTCAGCTGACGACCGTTTTGGTTCCGGTGCGTAATGGTGGATCCATATTTCATTCATTGTCACATACCAATGCAAAAATTCATGTTTATTCTTTGTAAACAGTGCCAAACAGCTCTCCGAATCATCGACACGTTGTTGTTTTTGGTCCAGTGTGAGAAAACGTGGCACCCATTTGGAAAGCAGCTTTCTCATCGACAAATGTTCCTGTAATATTGTTCCCACACTGCCTTTCGATATCTTCAGAGCCTCAGCTAGCGCACCTTCACTTTACGGTCGGCCAAGACCATTTTTTGTACTTTTTTTATTTTTTGTGGGACAACTGCCTTATTTGGGCGTTCTGAACGTTCAGCATCATTTGTGTCCGTATGACCAAGTTTACAAGACGCGTGGCGTCCGTGGCGTAGTTGGTTAAAGTGCGTGGCCACTATGTCAACGAACCTTGGAGACCCAGGTTCGAACCCCAGCAGCGACAGAAAATTATTTGAAATAAAATAATTTTTCTGTACGGCCGCCACCTCTCTGCAGACAATGGCAAACCTCAGAGAATAATCAAAATGCCATGTAAAGCTTCTTGAGAACGAGAACATATTCTGTTCATCGCCGTTCGGAGTCGGCGCTAAGCCTGTATGTCCGGTTCTCGGTCAATTGTGTACAAACTTAATAACACGCACAACACAATTGATCATAAGAAGCTAGGTCAATGTCCTTTCAAGGGCTGTGAAATGGCCAGTTATTTTTTTTTTTTTTATGACCAAGTTTAAACTCAGCATACCATCGGCAAATGGTTGCTTTTGACGGAGCAGAGTCCGAATAACACTTTCGAAGCCATTGCTCAGCTTGGATGGTATTTTTTCCCATCACAAAACAGTGATAAATCAACACACGGAATTTCTTTGAATCCATTATTTTGAAAATATCAACAGTAGCGTCACTTAAATCGCTGCAACTTCTGAACTAAACGTTAGATTGTTATGAAATTTTTGCACGTATTGTTTGAAGGTTGGAACTATCGAAATATTATATCGATATTTCGTAAGAGGTGTCACCTAGTAGTTAGTCTCGGGACATATTGGACCATGTGTTATTGTCAACAAATATATGTTCTTGGTGGTTCTTCAAATTCGATGCACAATAATATGTATCATCGTTTTTCAACCTTAATTGTTCACTATATATGACCCTGTAGGGAAAAGGGTTATTACGGTGTACCATGGTATATTAAAATTTACCTATTTTTCCGCATATCTCTTAAATAAAGGGGCTTTGTTCAATTCTTTCATTTATTTTCAAACATGACCCTTTTTATAAGTTTTTCATTCAAAATTAATGTGGGCTAACCAGACTCATGTAGCACGAACACGATGAGAGCACCACAAAATCCGTGAAAGTATCCTTCCATTGGTTTTTTCGTCCTGAATTTTTATAGATCGTAGATCGACATCAAATGCAATTTAAGGAAGCTACCTGATATTAAAAGGCGCTAGTTAAATTACAAATATTTTTAAATTAAAATTGAAATCGAAAAAGATTTGGCCTCACTCATCTTCCGAACGGAGAGCTACAAAATTATTTAATCTAGTAAAATGTGAATGAGTCATAAAACTAAGCAACTAGGAGAAGGTTTCGTTTTAGCTTAACTTATAAACATTGCATTAAGAATCATGATTTTAACATTGGATCAAACTGAAGACTTGCTGTTGATCACAAACGACACTCATTGTTGGTGCGCCTAATCAGCATGTCGTCAATGTTGTCAGCACGACTCGCTATAAAATGTTTTTTTGCTACAATTGAAATCTTGCACAATATTTAAACATCAACAACAATTATTGTCGTTGTAGCAATAGTTGCTGAACTCTACGTTTATTCATGGGATCGTCGTTTTCGCAGCATTAAAAAGCTTATCCTGTCGATCTACATGTGAACAACAACATTATCCCCAACATTTGCTTGGCTAAAAAGATCCAGGCTTTAATTAGTCGACAGGCCAAGGGCTGCCTGGTACGTCGAACATGGAACGATCGCCTGGCTACTCAACATTAAGAAATTGAGACGTTGAGATCTTATGAGGTGGCTCGAAATAGTGACGCTAATTACAGTAAAAGACTAGCTGATTGGTCAAAAATCAGATCCATGCTGACATATTACGGCGAAGTGAAAAGAAACATATTTTCATTGAAAAAAATAGTATAAGTGTATATGGTTTGAAATTAAAATAAGAAATATATTTCCATGTAGGTAGTCACTCTGTGGCGTCCGTGGCGTAGTTGGTTAAAGTGCGTGGCCTCTATGTCAACGAACCTGGAGACCCAGGTTCGAACCCCAGCAGCGACAGAAAATTATTTGAATTAAAATAATTTTTCTGTACGGCCGCCACCTCTCTGCAGGCAATGGCAAACCTCAGAGAGTAATCAAAATGCCATGTAAAGCTTCTTGAAAACGAGAACATTCCGTTCATCGCCGTTCGGAGTCGGTGTTAAACATGTAGGTCCGGTTCTCGGTCAATTGTGTACAAACTTAATTAAGTTTGTCAAAGTCCCTTCAAGGGCTGAAATGGCCAGTTATTTATTTTTTTTTTTTTTTTTTTTTTAGGTAGTCACTCTAGCATATTTTAAAAAATTTATCACGAACCTAGGAAGATAATATTAAAAATAAAAAATAATGTTTATTTCAACTCGATAAATGCAACAAAGGATATAAGTGTTTTCCAATAAGAGGTGTCATTTTAGTATTCAAAGACCAATCAGCAAAGACACGACGTTGTTGATAATCGGCCGGCTTGAGTTTTTGTGTTAATTGAACTTTATAAGCCTTAAGACCCAAGTCTTTATGCAAAATACGGTGTAATGACGTGTGTGGAATGCTGGAATGCCCAATTCCAAAGAACGACGAGGAATGGACAAACCTGGGTTTTCTTCAACACTTTGGGCTACAGCATAAATATTCTCAGTTGTTCTTGAGCGACGTGCACGGGTTTTATTCTTCACATCACTAACTTGTTCCAACATCTCAAATTTTTTCAACAATTTCTGTATTGCGGTCCGACAAGGTGCTTCACGACGACCAAAAAATGCTTTATTTTTGAGAACTGTGACTGCAAGATTTTCACCATTGAAAATCACACGTTGTTAAAGCATGTATTATTCCATTATTAGTAATGGCGTAGTTTCTACTTGTCAAATGTCAAAGAATAAAAGCTTTAAAAGTGAGCGATTCACAATAGCGGGCGATTCACAATAACGCCTCTTATTGGAAAACCCTTCCGATTCCGATTAAAAAAGGTGTTCTACATTCCGAGCGGAAAGCAGTCAATGTAATCGGATTCAAACATGTATTCGAACATGCTGCTTTCTGAACGCTTCAACTAAATGACAGCAAATCTAACACTTGATCATAAGAAAAATAAAAAGTTCAATTGAAGTAAAATTAATATTTCATAAAAATGAGTATTATGGTGATTTTTGCATAATTTCTTGAAAAAGAGAAGGACAAAAAAGAAAAAAAATAAATCAGAGTCGTCTGCGTGATCAAAGTAGTCCCCTGGAATTGTGGTTGGTGATAAAAAAGCTGCGATTTAAAATAAATAACATTAAAAAAGTAAGTTAGGAAAACTAAAACATGGCAGCATTTCAGGAAATTAACACTTTCACTGCTTTTTTAATGAAAAATCATGGCTAAAACGACTCATGTGTTGATGCTTATCAAGGATATATATACTTTTCTATACCTACCACACCTCCTATTGGCCTCTCAAAATCATTAAAAGTCAAATTCAAATTTGTTTGTACCATGATTGATGGTAAGATAGCCAATCACCTTTCGTCTCAGAAGTCAATACAGTCATGTTATATTTGTGGTGCCAAGCCAAGTGAGATGAATAATATGCAAAACCTCAAGGAACCTCGACCAGAAGTTTATTCTTATGGCTTATCATCTTTACATGCTTGGATTAAAACGCTTGACTGTATTTTACATATTGGGTACAGGCTTGATGTAAAAAATGGGCAATCCATGATAGCAATGATAAATTATCTGTCGAGAATAGAAAAAAACAAATTGAACTTCGGTTTAAAAGAGAATTAGGTCTAGTTATATATAAGCCCAAGCCAGGCTTTGGCCCTTCAAATCATGGAAATACTGCCCGAAGATTTTTTAAAAACCATGCAAAAAGCTCTACGATAACTGGAGTAGACGAGAAGCTTTTAAAAAGATTTTTTATAATTCTAAACTGTATCTCTTCTGGTTACAATATAGACATTTCTGAATTTGAAATTTATATTAATGAGACTAAGGCTTTATATATATAGAACTTTATAGCTGGTATTTTATGCCGGTAACGGTTCATAAAATTCTTTGTTATGCTAAGGATGTAGTCCAAGAATGCATCGTTGGTATAGGGCAATTATCTGAAGAGGCACAAGAGGCTCGTAACAAAGACTGTAGACGTTTTCGATTGACAAACACACATAAAAGCTCGAGAGTAAATACAAATACGGATTTATTGAATATGCCTATTATCAGTTCTGACCCTATGGTTGATTCCTACCGAAAAAAACCCCTAACTAATGTTCGACAATTGCATCCGGACGTATTAGTTTTTCTTGTTCCAGCTGACGCATCAGAAATAACAGCAGTTCGACAGTCGCTCTTTCCTCTTATAAATGATGATTCAACTAGTGAAGAATGGTCCGATCCCGAAAGCGATTCTTTGTCATCGTATTTAAGTTCAAAAATAAATATTGTTGAAATATCAAAATATAAAAAAATTTCATATAGCTAGAAATTTTTAACTTTAAATTTCGTTTTCAAAGCTTTTCTCATATCTTAATTATGGATCAAAATATAGTCCACATGTATGGCAGCCACCAGCCACTTGTTCAATCGTGCCGAAATTTTTTCACTTTTTCGAAATTACATAGAAGACATCTACGTTTAATTTTGTTACTGTAGCTTATCTGATTTCTAAAATATAGCGAAAAGGGTGATTAAGTTGTATGGAAGCTGCCACGCCCACTTCTTCAATCGCACCGAAATTTTCTTTACTTTTTGCACATTTGATTTAAAATAAGAAGATAAAGGTTTCATGATAAAACATGAAGATTTAAAATAAGTTTAATGGGAAAGTAATCCGAAAAAGTAGGAAGACTAGAAATTTTAAAATTAATGTTAAAAGGGTCACTAAGAATAGAAGATAATAAAAAATGATCTAAAAAAGAGGGACCGTTAGGATAAGAAGGAGAATCACCACAAATTCTTGAAAAATGAAGAGAATAATCATGAAGCCATTTTGAAAGATGTCTACCATTGAGATTTTCAAAAGAGTCACCCCAGGAAGGATTTCGAGCATTCAAATCACCTCCTATAACCGTCCCATCAAAATTTCTTGAAAATAAATAAATTTTAGAAAGACCTTCATAAATGCCAGAGGAACATAAATTACATGGAAAATAAATAGAACCAAATAGAAATTTATAACAAGTTGAACCAGATAACCAGCGGTGGCGACCGTGGCGTAGTTGGTTAAAGTGCGTGGCCGCTATGTCAAAGAACTTTGGAGACCCAGGTTCGAACCCCAGCAGCGACAGAAAATTATTTGAAATAAAATAATTTTTCTGTACGGCCGCCACCTCTCTGCAGACAATGGCAAACCTCAGAGAGTAATATAAATGCCATGTAAAGCTTCTTGAGAATAAGAACATTCCGTTCATCGCCGTTCGGAGTCGGCGTTAAGCCTGTAGGTCCATTTCTCGGTCAATTGTGTAGAAACTTAATAACACGCACAACACAATTGATCATAAGAAGCTAGGTCAAAGTCCTTTCAAGGGCTGAAATGGCCAGTTATTTATTTTTTATTTTATTTATGAACCAGATAAAAGAGCTACTTCAATAAAAACGTGGGGGAAAGATATTGCAGGAATGAAAACTGGAGAAAAGGAAAAAGTATTTTTAATCAAAATGCCAACTCCCAAAGTCGAGTTATCTTGAATAAAACTGTAATTTTCAAGAGCTGAGATTTTATTTTTCAGATGTGTTTCTTGAATGAAAGCTGTAGTGAAATTACGGGCCATACACGTTTTTAATTTCATATAGCAGAGAAAGATAC
The DNA here is from genome assembly GCA_943735915.1 of Pherbina coryleti. Taxonomy (NCBI): domain Eukaryota; kingdom Metazoa; phylum Arthropoda; class Insecta; order Diptera; family Sciomyzidae; genus Pherbina; species Pherbina coryleti. Next base: position 112,653,497 of record OX030951.1, read on the forward strand.
TGAGACTTAGCATCATCAAAAGACATTTTTTTATAATTTTGCAAGAAAAAAATTAATTTTCTCTTCTAAGGAAATTGGATTTGGAATATTAAAAAAATTTGCAAGTTTTAAAAGTTCATCAATAATGGCAGGTTTACGAGATATCATAGAAGGAGCGGTGCTAGCAGTAGAGAAGAGACTAGCAAATGTTTTACTGGGCGAAGTTAAGGACGCTTTATTCAACGCTGCTGCAACAGTATCTCTGGCAGCAACTTTTTTTTTCTTTCAATTCCAGTATTTGTTGTTTTTAGCAGCTAAATGGTCTTTGTAAGCAGAACAGCCCCTCCAGTTAGCAGGATGGCCAGTTTGTTTAAAATTTACGCAAAAAGGTGGGGTATCTGAAACCTTAGGAAATAAACATTGACCAGGTTCATGTTCAACGTTACATTTAACACAACAGAACTTTCTACAACAGTTACGAGAAATGTGACCCCAACGTTGGCATCGTCTACATTGGATTTCTTTGTCCTTAATTTTTGGAGTACGATCCTCACAAGGCAACGCGTGAGGGTCAAGGGGGCGATCTTCACATGGCAACGTGTCTGACTGCCTCAACCTGGTGAGGACAGCATTATCCATGTCGAACTCGTCTCAAGTCGACTCAAACCTCTGCGTGGTGTCCTCTAGAAACGGCAAACTGGCAACCGTTAGTTTGACGGCTAATCTGAGCGGCGGGCTCCCTGCCTTTAAAGGGTTGTGCGTTGGGTTTGAAGCCCGCCAAGTAAAAAAACTATTACATGAAACGTAAAAGAATAAAGATAAAAATGATCCCCAAATCTGATGACGACTACCGCAAACGAAAAACTGACAATGATTTACGGATATGCACTTGGAACGTCCGAACCCTTAATTGGGATGGTGCCTCTATCCAACTGATAGATATCTTAGAAAGATACAAAGCTGATATCACTGCAATCCCAGAAATGCGATGGAAGGGACAGGGGTGCTCCCGGCAAGCATCCTGTGATATCTACTACAGCGGCCATGCGGAGAAGCACGAATTTGGATGTGGATTCGTGGTTGGCAAGCGACTACGGCATCATGTCCTGCGATTCACACCTGTGAACGAACGACTTGCCATAATCCGTGCCAAGGCAAGATTCTTCAATATAAGCGTGCGCACAAAGCTCCGACAGAAGAGAAGGACGATGAGACCAAAGACAGCTTCTACGAGCGCCTTGAAGAGGCCTATGAGCGCAGCCCCCGCCACGACATAAAAATCGTGCTTGGTGACTTCAACGCCAAGGTGGGAAAAGAAAATATCTTTGGTCCAACAGTCGGTAAGTTCAGCCTCCACGACAATACCTCCGATAACGGAATGAGGCTGATTGACTTTGCCGCAGCGCGAAACATGGTCGTCAGTAGCACTAGATTCAAGCATCTCAATATTCATAAAGCAACTTGGCTGTCTCCTGATCAAAAGACGCGCAACCAAATTGATCACGTTTTGATTGACGGAAGGCACTCTTCCAGTGTTTTAGATGTACGCACGATCCGTGGTGCCAATATAGACTCGGATAATTATCTTGTCGCAGCCAAGATTCGTACACGCCTGTGCGCAACCAAGAATGCGCGCAATCCAGCACAGAGAAAGCTAGACGTTGAAAAGCTGCAATCAAAACAAACAGCCGAAGACTTCGCTACTCGACTCTCACTCCTGCTTCAAGAAAGCACTCCTCCGATCGACGATATATGCGCGCAGTGGAATCATATTTCCCACTCTATGCGTACGGCTGCCGAAGAGGTGATAGGCTATCACCGCCCTCGCCGAAACCAGTGGCACGACCAGGAGTGTCGCGACGCCACTGCAGGAAAAGACGCCGCCTACAAAGTCACCCTACAGTCGGTTGTAACGCGTGCTGCTAAAGAGCGATACAAAGAGAAGAGGAGGGAAGAGAGACGCATTTTCAGGCGAAAGAAAAGGGAAGCGGAAATGCGTGAGTGCGAGAAAATTGAGATGCATGGTGACAGGAATGAGGTCCGAAAATTTTTCGAAAAAATAAGACGCCTGGCCGATGGTTTCAAGACCGGGGCCTCTTCCTACAAGGATGAAAATGGGAATCTAGTGACAGATATCCAGAGTACACTGATGATGTGGAGGGAACACTTCTCTAGGCTTCTGAATGGTGACGACGACAACAATCCCGCCAATAGAGATGACATACCGGAAACCCCAATTGTGGACGACAGCGTTGAAGTTCCGCTGCCCGACCATAGTGAGGTTCCTGAAAGCTATAGCTCGGCTTAAAAACAACAAAGCTGCAGGAGCCGATGGCTTACCTGCTGAGCTCTTCAAGAATGGAGGCGAAGCTCTACTTAAATGCATTTATGAGCTCCTATGCAGAATATGGTCGGAAGAATGCATTCCAAACGATTGGAACCTCAGTGTGCTCTGCTCAATCCACAAGAAAGGCGATCCCACAATTTGCGCCAACTACCGTGGGATAAGCCTTCTTAATATCGCATATAAGGTCCTGTTGAGCGTATTGTGTGAAAGACTGAAGCCCATCGTGAACCAGCTGATTGAACCTTATCAGTGTGGCTTCAGACCTGGTAAATCCACCATAGACCAGATATTTACGCTACGACAAATCTTGGAGAAGACCCTAGAAAAACAAATCGACACACACCATCTTTTTGTCGATTATAAAGCCACCTTCGACAGTCCAATAAGGAATCATCTATACTCCACCATGTCTGAATTTGGTATTCCTGCAAAGCTCATCCGTCTTTGCAGAATGACACTGAGCAACACCAGCAGCACAGTTAAGATCGGGAAGGATCTTACTCCTCCATTCGATACCAAACGAGGTTTCAGACAAGGTGATTCCTTATCGTGCGACTTTTTCAACCTGATGATGGAGAAGATCATCCGAGCTGCTGATTTAAGACGCAGTGGCACGATATTCTACAAAAGTATTATGCTGCTGGCGTATGCTGATGATATCGATATCATTGGCCATAATACGCGCGAAGTCAGTGCAGCATTCTCCAGATTAGCGAAAGAGTCGAGTCGAATGGGTCTTGCAGTGAATGCAGATAAGACGAAATACCTAGTGTTAACAAATAAACAGTCCCAGCGTCTTGGAAACCACGTCACTGTTGATAACATCTCCTTCGAGGTTGTTAAGGACTTCGTCTACCTGGGATCCAGCATTAACTCTTTCAACGATGTCAGTATTGAGATAAAACGAAGGATAACTCTTGCCAACAGGTGTTACTTTGGGCTGAGTAGGCAATTGAGAAGCAGAGCCCTCTCTCGACGAACAAAACTCACTATAAGTCACTTATCATGCCCGTCCTATTATATGCAGCACAAACCTGGACGTTGAGCAGTTCTGATGAAAAGACTCTGGGAGCCTTCGAGAGAAAGATCCTTTGTAAAATCTTCGGTCCAATCTGCGTCAATGGCGAGTACCGAATTCGATGGAACCGCGAGCTGTATGAGCTGTACGCTGACATCGACATAGTTATAAATAAAATAAATAAATAAATAACTGGCCATTTCAGCCCTTGAAATGACTTTGACCTAGCTTCTTATGATCAATTGTGTTGTGCGTGTTATTAAGTTTGTACGCAATTGACCGAGAAATGGACCTACATGCTTAACGCCGACTCCGAACGGCGATGAACGGAATGTTCTTATTCTCAAGAAGCTTTACATGGCATTTTGATTACTCTCTGAGGTTTGCCATTGTCTGCAGAGAGGTGGCGGCCGTACAGAAAAATTATTTTAATTCAAATAATTTTCTGTCGCTGGCTGGGGTTCGAACCTGGGTCTCCAAGGTTCTTTGACATAGCGGCCACGCACTTTTAACCAACTACGCCTCTATCGACATAGTTAAGCGTATTAAAATCGAGCGGCTCCGCTGGCTAGGTCATGTTGAGCAAATGGAAAACGACGCTCCAGCGAAAAAAATATTCGATTCGGTGCCCGGTGGTGGTCAACGTAGAAGAGGACGCCCACATCTTCGTTGGAAGGATCAGGTGTTGGATAACCTGACCACGCTTGGTGTTTCCAACTGGCGCCAGCAAGTGCAGAACAGAAATGGCTGGCGCAATTTCTTATACGAGGCCAAAACCGACTTACGGTTGTAAGTGCCAGATAAGTGAGTAAGTAATTTTTGGAGTTTCCCATTGAATTGATTGGCTCAAGAGGAATCTGAAATGATTTATGGCACTTGCCTTCTTTCCAGGAAGAAGAGTAACTAAAAACAAACCAGTATCGTATCCATTTTTAATATAAAATGGCGTGTTAAATTTGGAAACTTTGGAAACCACTGAAGGCATCGAACTATCCAAAGCATTTTTAATCTCATCAGATACCAAACCAAAGCACAGACCTCTCAAAATAAGACTTATTTGTTTCAAGCACTTGGGCGTATAAGAGTACGAATCAGCCCCATTTTCACGAAGAATTGACATCAATTCGGTGTGAATTTCAACATTATCAACATAAAGTTTACTTTTTAATTTCGATTTGTTAACAATTTTAAAAAAATTTTTGGAGTCTTTGCATTTAGTTCGTCAACTAAATTTTTGATGTTGACATTATATAGAAAGATAGGAGGGCAAAGACTTTTCCGCCCAGATATAACATTAGTGTTGGGATTTTTTTTATTTAAATTACTGTTATGAACTGAATTAGAATTATTTACATTATTATTCTTAATTTCAAGGTCACCAAGTATTGAAAATCTATTCTGGTTACTTAAGGATACCTTATTATTAAGTTTAGATAGGTCCAACTGCAGCTCCTCATCTAATCTCTTACGTTTAATTCCATTAGATTCGAGTTGAATCTCAGCGTTCACAATAGTTGCAGACGCAGAATTACACTGAATTTGTTCCACAGTGTTATAAGAAGGCTCGGAAAGATCCATGTCGACAGAATCCAAATCCTGTGAAACATTCACGGAATTAGAGCCTTCAGAGGAAGGCATCGTTGTCTCATTTGCGCTTGGAGCGCAGGAGGAAGATTCTTGACGCTGAAAATTGACAATAGAAACTTCAGAGCCCTAGTCAGCGGAGCACCCTTTCAGAAGGAGCTTTGCAAATTGCTTGAAATGAATAAAATAATTTTATTGATTAGAATTGTCTTTATTTGTATTTTTTTTCGTTTTTAAATTTGAATTAATTTTTTTCAACGTCACGAGGAAAAAACTTTTTTATTTCGTTAACGAAGTAACAACTACCCAAATAAAAAAGTAACGAGTTCGGTGTGAATACCCCTATTATTTTTAATTTAGCACATATATATACTCTTAGCGTATTATAATTCCATGTAACAAATTTTCAGTTGATTTGCTACTTCCGCTTCCAGAAATGTGTTTATTTTTTTATTTTTGTCATTCGGTCTTTACTGTTGTATCATTATTTTTATCATAGAACTCAGCCAGCAACAATTCCATGCAACGCCGCTGCCCAAACATTGTCACGTCGAATCAACAGTTCCAAACTTTTAGTGTTAGGGAGTCTTGTTAAGATGATATATTTATAGCTAAGTTAGCTAAGTTAGAAATATTTAGTTAAGATGATATGAGAAGAGTTAAGAAGATAGATATTTAGTTAAAATTAGATATTATTATAGTTTTATAAAACTAACACCTTCGGAGAAGTTAAATAAAACTATAACGATATCCACTAGACGAGTCTATGAAGTCGGCCAATTTCGGACTTCTGATGGACAACGATCCGAGGATAAATTTCTAAAAATATAAATTTATAAGACTATGTTCAAATTTGTACCTCAAAATAAAAGATTATGGAGCTTACCTCACTGGACATTTCCATAGGGAACGACCCAAATCTAACATCTTGGCTATTTCCACAAAGAAACAATTTTTAATGTAACAAAAAAAAAACCGGTTAATTGACAAAGACCATATGATTATGTGATTATGTGTAGCTTTAGTTTTTGTCACCAAATCGAACACCACACCATGAACATTACCTACTGAACCCTTTTTTCATCTGGCAGCTTATTTCGAAATCTTATTGCTACTGCAGAGAACTCAGCGGCATTAAAAAGTCACAGAACAAAAATCAACATTACAATGCTAACAACACCAAAACAACTTCTAGTGAATGAGTCCTGAAATTAGAGTACATGTCACGTGCTGGCATGGTGCCTGTAACAACAACATCCAACATAAGCAATAGCAAGAAAATCGTGATGATGAGGTCGTTGCCGGGTCTTTAAGAATGGCTCCGACCGTCTTTTAGAGTGAACCACGTTCGACAACAATGGCAAAAGGTATTGACAATTTGTTGTGACGACACGATAGACACATTGGCAGACATAGAAAAAAAAGCAAAATGGAAACAGTTAAATAACCCAGTCGATACCTACATAGATAAGTTGACAAAATTTATCTTCGAACATCTATTTTAATTAAAAGAAAATTGATGATTAAAGGCGGTTTGCATATAAATGTTATCTAACCATTGAGAAACAAAAATCCGATGACAAATTCTACACCTTGATTTTCCAATATCGAAAGGGTACCTTCCCAATGGAAAAAAGAAGCAATTGTTTCTGAAAAAAGAATCAGTTCTCTTCTCCAATATAAATTCTAGAGTTGATTATTTTTAACATTCTTTTCTCGCTTCCATTTGAATCGCTCAGAAATCGATTCTTTTATTCACTTTTTAAATGGATTCTTTTAAACAAAAAATTATTATTTCTTCGAAAATAAAAAACCACACAGAACCAAAAACGTCCTTAATAACAAAGAAAAAGTTCTTTGTCCCAATGTATTATACATTAAAATTGGTCCAAAGTACGAGTTCCTTGATTCAATGAATCTTTGTTCTTACGTTATTTCTTTGATATGTTATGAAAAAAAATGATTAATTAATGACACATACAACTGTTACAATAAGTTTGTCTGTCCTTAGAAATTTTAAAACAATATCAAGATATATTTTAAAAAATCATTTTCTTATTGAGATAAAATTCTCTAATGGTTTTTTAGATATTACAACACAAGAACTGGAACAAAATTTTAATGAACACGAACAATGAACTGTTCCTTAAAATTAAGAACAACGATTCATTGAACCAAAGAATTCGTTCTTTGGGGCAATGAATAGTTCTTAAAAATCAATGAATTTCGCTTTATGAACGAGATTCTTTGATTTTAAGAACAATATTTGGTTCAGTGCAGATTGATTATTTTCTTACTTATAGCAGAATTTGTTTTAAAATCTTACCTCTTACTTACCACAAAAGCAAGCAAGGAATCTAAAAACGTTTTCTATAGTAGAAATTATTATATAGGTCGTAATCGATTCTGCAAGGAATAAAAACGAATCAGTAAACTTTTGGTTTATCGATTCCAATTCATAGGTTTTGCTTAAAATTTATGCTTTCTTTAGAATACGTTCTAAAATTTAAGCAAAAGAATCTATTCTATTTATGATTTTTTTAGAATCAATTCTCATTTTCTCGGTGGGTTCTGAAAATTATACACATTGTTAGTAGAGGAGTGTTTCTTTCTCTTGTTATTTTGTTTTACTCAAGTTTTTCAAGTTAAACAATTTAATTGAATTCATTCAAATATTGCTCGATCTGAAATTAGAACTTTCTAAGCATTTGTAAGAATAAGCCAAGGATTTTTCATGTGTACATTCACCTACTAATTCACCTAATTTGTTTTGAACCTACATGTTCTATTGGGCAAGAAGGTAATGGTATAGGGATGGGCTTGTAGGGCTGACCGAATGTACCTGGGAAATAATCGACATGGTGACGTTAGGTCTTGTACCTTCTTTGAACACTTCCCGTGGTTATACCTTTATAAGGAACTCAACATTGCGCCAATGTCCGAGAGAGTTAAGGAAGATGAAATATTTCCAGCTTCTATCAAATATTTCGCACGAAGTTGGATTCGGTCCAGAAGCTCCAAATAAGATCTAAAAGCCCCTGCACAAATGTGAGAAATTATTTGCACTGAATATGAGAATTTTGTTAATAAAACAAGTGTTCAAATTAACAAAAAAATACTAATTTCTTCAGTGATGGAGAGAAGGAGTACCAAATATGAAATCTATCGGTCAAGTAGTTTGATATATCTGAATCACAACAAAAATACTTACCCCGTATACGCTTACCGCTCCATTTTTAAAACGCCTCATAATTGTGAGCTTACAAATAAATGAATTTCTTATCTTGCGAAAAATCTTTAGTTTAATATATTTGCGAAATGTGGCAACACCTGCGTAAGCTTTTTTTTATTAAATGATTTTAATCTGTCAAACAGCTGATCGCCACGTGGCTAATTTATTGAAATTGTAGTTTTCACTATATCGCGCAAAAAAAAGGTAAGTCGTTTTCAATTTCAAGAGCTCGCTTCGAACAAATACTTAAATATTTTCATGTCAGCGATAACAATGTTTTAGATCCACAAGACAAATTTGCAAAAGTTCGGCCGTTGTGGGATAAGCTTAACGCAAAATGGATGAAATACTTTCCAAAAATCATCGAAGTTAGTATTGATGAATATATTATTCCATACTACGGTCACCACAGCACAAAACAGCACATACATGGAAAACCTGTTCGCTTTGGTTACAAGGTCTGGAGCATGGCCACTCGTCTGGGATATCTGATTCAAGGTGATTCAGAGAGCCTCAAAAGGTAATACTCGGGGCTGTCATGAAATCCAATAGCTGTCGGAATCGGTTTTAAAAATGACAAAAAATTTACTTTGGTGTCACGAATTCCGACATTATTGGTTTTATGTTCGAATCGGAATTAATGTCGGTTTTAGATGTCACAGAAACCAATGTTATCGATTTTCTTATTGGAAATAAAGCAAGCATCTGACGGTTGACGGATTTAATTTGCGCGCGTTTTTTTTTCTTGCTAGCTGATATTTTATTGAAATGTAAGTAAATTCTTGGTCTTTTTTAAAAATATACATATGTTAATTTATATTTTTTTTTATAACAAGGGGAAAACATAAAAATGCTACCCAAAATATCATTATCCTGGACTTTATGGATAAATATCCTGACATTGCCAAGGGCTTTACCAAGCGGATAAACCAGCTGTGGATTCTCTTTAGCAAACATTAGATGAGTCCCTTAATAGTGCAGGACCACCACAGAAGGATGTAAATGGATGGAAAAAGGTAAAATTAAATTTGTGCCACAAAATTATAAATTATAACTTCTACTGGTTTTTGTACTTATGCATAGACATGGACTGAGTGGAAAAGCGAAATAAAAAAGAAGCTTGCGCACAACCAAACCGAATCCCGACCAACTGGTGGAGGTCCCTTTTTCAAACATCAACTTACTCGTAATGAAGAAGCGATTGTCCGCGTATGTAGCATAGCGCAGTCGGTGGAAGGTGTGCCGGGCACTGCAATTGGCCTCAGCGAAAATGCAAAATATGGAAGTGAGGACGAAATGCCATAAACTTCTTCAAAGCGGCCAATATCACCACTTTCAATTACCAACACTCCAAAAAAGCCAAGAATAGAAAGCACTGGGGAGCGCTTAAAAAATTTTTTGGATGAGGACAACAAAAGAAAGCTCGAAATAAATGAGAAATTGCACCAGCTCATAAAAGTTGAAAAATAATACGCAAGCAGTCTCAGGCGCATTTATAGAGCGATGGAGAAGAATAATGAATCTGTCGCAAGTGCAGTACATGACCTCAAAAACGAGTTTGTGTGTGTTAGTACATCAATATTGCAAGCAATGCAAAACAAAAATGAACTCAAAAAAAAGCAATTGGATTTAGATCTGCTTAAGTTTAACCATAAAAAAAACCAGTGAAAAGTGATATTTTATACCAAGATGTATAAGAAGCAATTTTTTGAAATCATATATATTTTTTGTTCCTAGTATTACTAAAAGTACAAATATTTTAATGTTACCTTCTGTAAGACTGTTTAATGAATTTTTTTTTTGTTTTTAAGTAATAAATTATTATTTTACATACATAAAAATATCATTTATTACAGAGTGTTAGCTATTTCGTTCCTTATCCTCTGACCTTCAGTTCGTAAAGTCGGAATATACAATAGAAAGAATTTTGTATTTACTATAAAAGTATTCTCTTGATCTGCGTTTTTCGTTATGGTCCATGTCAAGTTGCACTTATTGAGAACAAATTAATCGCTCCATAACTTTTAGAACATCACCCAAAATTGTTGACACTGTACTTCTACCAATGTCAACTTATGCTAGAGTCATTTCCGACAGATCTTTGATAGGATTCTTCCGCTAAAAATCGCATTGTGGCTGCTAGCTGGAGTACAGGTGGAATTTGCGAAAGTGACAAATGCGTTTGAATGGTGAGCAGTACCATACGGAAAGCCTCTTTGTTTAAACGATAATGGGCTATAAATCTACAAAATAGCTTAAAACACAACTGCACAGTAAAAAAAAAATATACTTACACCGACTCTGGCAGCTCAAGTGGATTGCTTCTCTTAACTTTTCAAAATTCTTCTCTTAACTTTTTCAGAGCTCCCTTCTTCCATTAACAAAAATGCTATAGCAGCTGAAGCCATTTTATGTTTATTTAATGATTTTTATTAAATTTAGACAAAAAACACTTCAATTTAACAACATTGCTAAATAAAATTTGCACATATACAGAAAAAATGTGTAAAACAGCTGATTCGAACATCGGTTTTGTTTATGTTCGAAAAACGCTAAACCAATGCGATTTTGTGACAACAAATGAAATCGGAATTGGTTTGTAATTCCGACAAAAAGCCAAACCGTCTTGGTTTCTATGACAGCCCCGACTAATCCTAACTTAGGAGTTGGGGGATCTGTTGTAACAAATCTGGTTTCGAAATTACCAGTCGGTTTTCAAGTGCACGTATTCATGGATAACTTCCTTACTTCACTTCGTTTGTTGACAGCTCTGTGTCAACGTGGCCACCAAGATACGGGCACAATTCGAGCAAATCGTGTCAAAAATGCTCCACTCCAGACACCTCAAGAAAAGAAGTCGAAACCTCGAGGCAGTTATGATCAAATCATCGACCAAAAGTCTGGTATCACTTTTGTTCGTTACAATGATAGCAATGTGGTAACTGTGGCTTTTACTTTCGAAGGAGTAGCACCAATGAGATATGTACAACGCTGGTCAAGTAGGGACAAAAAAAAAAGGATAGCTGTTCAACAACCATTCATCATTCAACAGTATAATAAATACATGGGTGGAGTTGACCGCCGGGATCCAAATATTGGATGCTATCGAATCAGTATCAACCGCTAAAAGTGTTACTGGCAACTTTTGATGTGGTCTTTGAATGTATCGGTTAACAATGCTTTCCAACATTTGTCATTTGGATTACTTGGCATTCATCCGAGTAATTAGTACCACTTATCTATGTTAGTTTTCATATAAACCAACTTTTATTTGACATTCATATAAAATATAACTTCCACTCATATCTTCAGGAAAATATGGAATTCAACGTTCGCTGGGTCGCCCAAAGCCGAGCAATAAAAGGCGAAGAGTACCTGATGGTGTTCGTCTGGACGGTAAAGGTCATACAATAATATCCAGTGCAACTCAAATCAGATGTGCCGAGTGTCATAAAAATACGACCACTAAGTGTCGCAAGTGTAATGTTGGCTGCCAGTCCAATTGGTTTAAATCATTTTATACATAAATGTTTTATTCTTTCTTATAATATCGTTAATTCATTAAATAAAATTCGAAATGAAATTATAATTTTATAAATACAAGCGAATAAACATGGGTTACCTCAGAAATAATTCTTGCAGCGTATGTTTTTTGTGGCATTTTTACACCCCTCTATGGATTAAAAAAAAATTGATCTAGAATACTTTGCATTGTTTTATTTTTTAACTTTATTTATTTATAAGCTAATACTAAATTTTTTGATAACTAATCCTTTTCTTATTTTTGGTTTAATCCTTTCAATACGTTACTTACTTATCTGGCGCTTACAACCGTTGATCATTTGAGTCAGCGGACCATGACTGAGTCAGCGGACCAGCTCGATTTTAATGCGCTTAATTTTGTCAGCGTACAGCTAATACAGCTCGTGGTTCCATCCAATTCGGTACTCAACATTGACGCAGATTGAATCGAAGCTCCTCGAAGGCTCCCAAAGTCTTTTTATCAGAACTGCTTAACGTCCAGGTTTGTGCTACATAAAATGGGACGGGTATGATTAGTGACTGATAAAGCATGAGTTTTGCTCGTCGAAAAAGGGCTCTGCTTCTCAATTACCTACTCAGCCCAAATTAACACCTGTTATCAAGAGTTATCCTTTGTCTTATCTCAATATCTTTGAAAGAGTTTATGCTGCATTCCAGATAGACTGAGTCCTAAATAACCTTTAAGGTGATGTTGTCCACAGTGACGTGGTTTCCAAAACGCTGGGACTGTTTATTTGTTGATTCCAGGTATTTTGTCTTATCTGCGTTGACTGCAAGAGCCATTCAATTCGACTCTTTTGCTTATATGGAGAATGCTGCGCTGACTTCGCGCGTATTATGGCCAATGATGTTGATTGCATCAGCATATGTCAACAGCATAATGCTTTTGTAGAATATCGTGGCACAACTTCTCAAATCAGCAGCTCGGATAATCTTCTATTATTAGGTTGAAAAAGTCGCATGATAAGAAGGAGTAGAATAGAATGGAGGAGTTAGATCCTTCCCGATTTTAACTGTGTTATTGAAAATGAAGGAAAAAGTTATTCAGAAATAAGTAAAATTGTTGATAGACCTCGTTCAACAATCCAATCTATTGTAAACAATTTTAAACGAAATAAATCATTTGATATTGCATTTGGAAGAGGTAAAAAAAAAAATACTGTCGATACGAGAGGAGCGATAATTGAACGAATGGTAAAAGCGGACCCGAAAATTGGTGCCGCAAAAATTGCGGCAAGCCTTGCAGAACATAGAGGTCCATCCGTTAATCCGCAAACAATAAGAAATTGTTTACATTCACATGGTTACAAAGGTTGCGTGTCCCGCAAGAAACCGTTTATATCTAAAAATAATGCTCTAAAACGCTTAGCAAATGCAAAAGAATATATATGTAAATAAGGCTGAATAGTTCTGGAAAAAAGTTGTTTCTGTTGATGAAAGCAAATTTAATATTTTTGGCTCAGATGGACATCGTTTCGTTTTGGCGAAGACCTAATACTTCTCTTAATAAAGAAAATTTAACGCCAACCGTAAGGGTGCCATGGCAGCTAACGGTGTTGGAAACTTAGCTTTCGTTGAAACTACAATGGACAAATTTCAATATTTATCAATTTAAAAAATAATTTAAGAGCCAGTGTTGAAAAATTAGAACTCGGTCGTGATTTCATGCTGGTCCAAGATAATGACCCCAAGCATAATTCACTACTTATCACAACTTGGCAACTTGGCACAACTGCAAATCGACACTTCCATATCCCCCTCAATCACCGGACCATAATCCTATTGAGCATCTTTGGGATTTGCTCTAGCGTAAAGTACGACAGCATGAGATAACCAACCGAGAGCAGCTTACAACAGTTATCCTAGAGGAGTGGAATAAAATATCGCCGGACGATACACCCAAATTGGTGGAATCGATGAAACGCCGTTTAGGAGAGGTCATTAATGCAAATGGATACCATACTAGTTATTAAGTTCTTTATAAAATACTTAAATTAAGATATTTAAGCAATGTATGTACAATTTTTGAAGTTCAAGATAATTAGATTACTTTTTTTAAGTAATATTCATAAATGAAGTGTAATTTTCAGAAAATGTTATGAATTGTTTTTAGAATGTAATAATACCATCCAATAAATTTTTATAAAAGTTTTCGATGTTTAAAACGTATTTTGTAAAAAATATAGCTTTGAATGGAAAATGAACTGCTGTATGTGCAATTTTTTGATTCAGTGTGCATAATTTTAATGAAATTTCATGGATTTACTATTAAAAATGTCCAAAATATGAATTTCCTAAAAAATTCACCCTGGATATCTTAGATCGCTAAAAAAGGATCTAAACAATTGTGTAGATTGGTTTGCTACAGAGATGGAAACACAGTATAATTTCGTTTTAAGCCAATAAAAAAAAAAAAAAAGAAAAATACAAACTTTTTACACAAAAACAAAAAGAGCCCTTTGGAAGGACACAAAATTTTAATACTGTTGAAATTAAAGTTGTCCATAACTTTTAATGGTGTACGCTCAATTTTGTGGGTAAGTGTATATAAATATAAATATATAATGGGTGGTATAATATAATGAATTTTTAAAATTAAAGAGAAAACAGAAAATTAATTAAAATTATGGTCCATTTTGAAAGTCTAATTTTGGCACACTTTTTCAAATATTTCGGTCGGTATCACACCCATGACACGTTTAATGTTATCTTCCAAGGCATCAATCGTGGCTGGCTTGTCCCTTAAGACGAAAGACTTGGCGTACCCCCACAAAAATAGTCTAGTGGAGTCAAATCAAACGATCTTGGCGGCCAATGGACTGTGCCAAAACGAGAGAATAATTGCTCTCTAAACTCGCCTCTCAATTGGTGCATGGTATCGCGTGCAGTGTGGCATGTGACACCATCCTGTTGAAAGCACATGTCAACAAAGTCTAATTCTTCTATTTTGGGCAAAAAAAAAAATCAAATGGTACCTTGCACCGTTGACCATATGTTGCGGTCATCATTACTTCTGAAAAAGAACTGTCTAATGATTCCGTCAGCCTATAAACCGCGCCAAGCAATGCATTTTTAGAGGTGCATTGCCTCTGGCTGTTCTTCGGACCAAATACGGCTATTCTGCTTATTCACGTACCTATTAAATCAGAAGTAAGCATCGTCACTGAAGACAAAGTTTGTTGCACCAAACACTATATTGTATATTTTTAGGATATGCAATAAACCAAAAAGTCGTTTTTAACCAGTCATTTATTTAATTTACGTCAGATATTTTGTGTTGAAACGGTACAAGGTAAATATATTAAACTATTTGAAACTCAAGTAAAACTATTTGGCTCCATAAGGCAAGTTAAAATTTAAATTCAGAAATTCAAGATAAAACGAAGTAAAAGTTTGATTTAAACGAATGCTGTCTTAGAGCAAAAGAAATATAGTTCTATTAATACATTTAAAATTTTAATTTATTCAATAATCACAAAAAAAAAAAAAACAAAAATTAATACGATGGATGACTTCTGCGTGTATATCTTACTTGTTTTTATAAAATATTTATCCCTTATATGAGTAAAAATTATAGAAAATATCCGTACTAACTTGAACATTGAAAAAAAAATAACCGCAGATTAAAACATTAGAAAAATTCAAAATTTTTACACTCAAATTCTTAAAATAAAAACAAATAATCATCTTATTCGATTAATTAATAAAGAAACATGGAATATGTTATAAAATACTGTTAACATATTAAACGAAATGAGAATAAATAAAAAATTTGTACGACACGTGCGTGGTCTAATTAGTTAGTTCTGCATCGACGTCTTGCCAGAAAGGATCTGAAAATGTATCAGATTCAGCGTCATCATTTACAACGGCTGGCGAGGATAATTCAACTGCTTCAATGGACGGCTCATCGCATTCAATGGGCCATTCCTCATCTTGTGATGTTGAAATAGCCATTGAGCTATCCTCCTGCTTGGCGGCAGAACGCGACGCCTGGCCCAAAGCATTAACACCTTCCAACGCTCGATGGTATGTGGGCTCCATGCTGTGAGAGATAATATGTGAAGCTGTAATTTATAAAAGCCATTTTATCTATGCTGTCCTACCTCAATGCGATTGTATAGTATTCTAAGGCACCTTCCAAGTCTTTTTCGGCGCTCAAAATATCTCCCAACATGGTAAAAAGCTTACAATGCGGATAACTAACGACTTGCTTCTTAAGCAATGCTATGGCCTGCTGTGTCTCACCCTCAGCTTGGCAAAGTTCAGCCATTAGCGCAACTGCTGGCGAATAATGTTCATCAATTTCGAGTGCTTTTGTAACGAATTTTTTTGCACCATTTTTTGCCAAAGGATTCGATGAATAAAATAGTGTACGGGCGAACATCTAGAGCAGAGAAAAGTATGAGAAATGCTTGCTTTCTAATAAAACTACAAACTTACAATATAACTACGTGGAGAGTTTCTAAAATAACGCACAGCCAGTGCGCAGAGTGTTTGGGCCTCTTTGATGCGCTTTAGACCTACATAGCAGCCAAAAAGTCCTTTATACACCTCGAAGCGATAATTAGCGATGCTTTGTGCAGTGCGGAAAAAGTAAATTGCATCTTTATGACGTTTTAATTGCAGAAATATTTTGCCACGCAGCAAATGCGCCTCCACATTTCGCGGGTCTACCGATATGGCTTTGTGCGTAAAGTAGGAAGCCTTCTCCAGCTTTCCCGAAGTGAATATACCTTGAGCCAGGACAAACCAGTGCTCTGAGCTGAACTCATTGATGTTTGTAAGTTGTGATGTAAGTTTATCGAGTTCCTGATGCTTTTGATTGTAATCGTAGACAACTGCCAACGGCATGATTGGTTCAGTGCTATAGGGGCTAATCATAGCGGCAGTTTCGAGGTATTGCTGCGCTTGCGGAAAACTTCCATAAAAGTAAAGGCACTTGCCAATCATCGCCAGCAAGAACTCATTCTGATGAAACTTGGTGTTTTCATTGATAGCTTGAAATGTCTTGGAAGCTTCAAGATGTTTGCGTCCATACATTTGGGCATGTGCTTTGATCCAGCTACTTAGCCACTCAATATTTTTTGGAACTGAACTGGCTGTTGAAACAAGTTTTTATTATGTGAGAAATTAATAAATAAGCATTTTATTTTAACATACCATTCATCACCAGCGAGTTTACCTCAATACCATCAACACCAATTTGTAGCAAAGAGCTTATGGCGTCTAACGCCATTGGACATTCACGCAGTACGTCTTTATAAGCAACAGTAGCCTCCGTGGTATTGGCCGATGGGCTGTGATGTAATAACTTTCCCAGTAACATATTAATCTTGGGCGAACGAGATTTTGTAGGTATAGTTTGCAGGGTGCTGATCGCCGAGTTGGGTTCACCCAGTTCACGGTAGCAAATTGCGAGACGGTAACGCGTTTCAATGTTCAGTGAAATGATCGTAAGTATTTTCGATGGCTGCCAAGTGTGAGTTTTTGTAGCGTATCATGGCTTTGCGCATCAGAAGAGCTGAGTCCAGGTATTTAAAGGCTAGTCGAAAGCGGCGTTCATTGTAATAAGAGTTACCCTGGAACAATAGCACCTGGTATTCCATCTCTGGAGTTGCAACCATGCGGTCATTAAGCAAAAGCGTGCTCAGCATGCTTGCCTGTAATAAGTTGTTTAAGATTTAATTATATTTGGTGTCGATTTCATAGGAGCCATCTTACTGCAGGAATAACACAGGAGTAGAGCTCATTGTCGTAAAGTTTCTTGACATTGGAGAAAAGAACAGTTTCCATGGCTGCGTCTTATAATCACTACAACTCGGCGTTTAATGGCTAATATATTTAATCAATTCAATTTAATGCATTTCACTTAAAGGATTAAATAAGAAATTTCAGTTTTATTGCTTCAGTACTGACAACAATTTTGTGTTTTTCTGTTTCTCTTTTACTCTATTCGCAAAAATAAAAGTTTGAGATGGTCTGTTAAGCGATAACATATGAAATTGAAAATCGATATTGGGAGTTCTAGCCTATGTTGCCAGAAAAGCACGATAAATAGTACTTACGGTATTTTTCAACGATTGTGTGATGTGGTAATTCCCATGGTATTTTGTGGTAAAAATCTCTCGCGTGGAAAAAACAATACCACATGTGAGATATTTACCACGCGTGGGAAAAGAAATACCTCAAATTACCACAAAATACCTCAAAATACCATACAATACCTCAAATTACCACAAAATACCACAATACCTCAAAATACCTCAAAAGAAAATTTGAGGGATTTTGTGGTAATTTGAGGTATTGTGGTATTTTATGGTAATTTAAGGTATTTTATGGTATTTTGAGGTATTTTAGCGAGTGTGGTAGTTTGTGAGAATTAAGTGTGAGAAAAAGAGAATTTTGATGGTCATGGTTGCCAGACTCCTGTGAAAAATCTCATTCGTGTGATTTTTAATTCATGTGTGTTTTTTTTTCACACATATTAATAAAAAGTTTAATATGATTGTTTCATGCTCCTTATGCATATCATAAAATTTCGCATATTTATTAATGCGTTTTTACATTTTATAAAATGATTTAAGGGTGAACGGACTTTTGAGGAGTGCATTCACATATACACGAAAACGCTTATGTTAACGAACGAACCCAATGACGTAGTTATTGGAATTTGCAAACGTAGTTAAAAAATTCAAATATGAAAGTAATTGTGAATTCAAATTGCAATGCGATCTCTGAGTTGAAATTGTTCAGTGTTTTTTTTTTTGTATATTGTTAAAATAAATTAATTAATTGGTTAAAGTTTGTTCTATTTGATTTGAACATTAAAATAGCTGGAAGGATAAGAAAGCTGCCCACAACTCCATAGCCTAAGAAGAGTGGAGAGAATATGTTTCACATTTAAATTAAAATAACATCAGAAACCGTCTTTCCGAAGAAACTCAACATGCAAAACGACTTACGAAGAAAAAAAAAATAAAAGCAAAAAGTTGTGAGGCGGTTTTTGATAAAACTCATTTTAAGTTATTCACAAAAGCTATGAATGAATTTTAAGAAATTAGGTATAAAGTAGTATCAACGCTTATAATAAGTTAAAATTATTAAACACAAAGTTCCTTCAATATTAAATCGAAGTTATCTCCTTTTCTGCTCAAAGCCTGTTCACATTTTTGTTGTTGTTTACACTAGATCTGTTTCCGTACGCACACTGTGTAACTTGTGGGACGCTATTTTCTGTTTCCGTACTTTCTGTGCTTAAAATGGGAGAAGAAGAACAAGCATAAAATCGCTCTCTCGAGCACACAAAGTGCACAGAGAGTACTAGAACTCGAGACTTTGAGTGAAGTAAGAACAAGCATCAAGAAGAATAAGCATCAATAAGAAGAAGCAAATGTCAAATTACATTTCATAATTGTTTATGTTTTGCGATAAATAAACTCACAAATTGTGTACCTAAAAAGAAATTTACGTACAATAAATAAATAGTAATAAATAAAAATGAAGTAATTGTTCAGTTTTGCATTAAAAATGGCTTTTAATAATTTGAGTGAAAGTGTTTTAAATTTTGTGCTGCCGTCTGCAGTCAAAATCAGCTCTTTTGTGCTCGAAACTTACTAGAAGCTGTTTCCGTACTTTTGCAACTATTCTCACATTTCGTTTTTACTCTCTAGCACACGTTTTACACAAATCTTACACAGTGTAAAGTACGGAAACAGACCTACTATTCTACATTCTATCATACATGAAAATTTTGACATGTCGTAACACACTGTAAAGCGGCTTTTACTTCTTGGTGATTCTGACTTTTTTACCATTTATGCTATAAGCAAATATGAGAAACGTTATATACCACATATGAATAATAGGAGGAGACGTGGTAATTATAGAATAATTGTACTTTAGGGCCCACGACCCTTTTTTCTAAATGTGTATTTGGAGCTCCTTAATCTTATGTCGCAAAAAAAGATCGATCTCAAATTGTTTAAGAGAAAAAATTCTTGAAAGCTTGAAAGACTTATATTTTTTCGTAAACGATAAATCCATACTTTTTATTGAGAAGACTAGCATATCATCTTCTACAAATAGAATAGTATATATACATTTAAAATACAAAATATGATAATTTTATTAACTGAAAATTCCATCCCATATTTTTAAAAATTTAAAGGATTTAAATTGGATCAGTGAAAAATTCTATTGATTATGCAAATGTTCTCAAATTAGTACTGTTTGGTTGAAATACGTGTCAATGACGAGTTTTCTTTGATTTTTAATGAAATAAAAGTGTTATATAACCCGGCGTCTCAACAAGCATTCATTGCTCTTAATTCAAAATTTCAATGTTGGACATTTCATGTTAAGCAATAATCATTCTAAAAATGTCGTCAAAAAACACAGTTCGCTGCGCTCGAGCGCTTGACTCGCTTAGAAATGTCATGCATGATTTTTTTAAATCTACTTACTTATAATTTGGACTTCTGTAGTTTCATAAACACTCAAAATGTCTGTATTAATTTATTATATTATAAATATCAGCTGTGCACCACTCCATTTTAGTGATGTTTTCACTCCCACGCTTGCAGAATTATGAAAATTTCCTCTCACACAGAAGTGACAGTTCTAATGTCAAATCTATTGCGGCAATGCATGGAAAGCAATATTGCTAATCGATTTTTTATAAAAATTTTTCACCTGTTCTTATGAATGTACAAATTTTGTTACTGTTTAACTTCAACCTATGAGTGTTACAACTATGGCATTTTTCACGATAATTTTAAACTGTGTTTTCCTTGTAAATTTTATCATGGTGAAATTTTCAATCATGTAGGCAATGTGGAATTCTTTGTATTGCGAATGTAAGAAAGTAAGTAAGATTTAAATCTAATGCTAACATTCAAAGTATTTTCAAATTAGATGAACATGTCACTTCTTAACTTAACTGATATATGCAAAAATTTATTTCGAACCAAATTCGGATTTCTTCCCATAACGCCGTGGATTGGAGATCATTTAACAGAGAGGTAGGTATTTATAAAATGTTCATCCACGACCGAACTGGTAATCCGGGGAAAATAAAAGAAATAGATGAATCGAAATTCTGTTCAAGAAAATACCATTGAGTTCACCGGGTAGAGCGGCAATGGATATTTGGAGGAATCGAGCGAGACAGTGGAAGGTGTTTTCTGATCCCAGTGGAATCAAGTTACAGAGAAACACTTCTAAGCATGGGCGTCCGCATGAATTTGTCGAGGGGGGGACAAAGGTATGCATTGGTGTGCACGTTTATGAAAATGAACCTGGAATGTTATGAATGTGTGTGTGTGTGTATAATTTATTAAAAGAGTGCATGATTATCTTGTGTTTGTGTTTTAAAAATTTTTTAATATTCGTTTTTCTTGAATGCTCGTTCAGTTATGAACAGAGCAACATGCTTAATGTTTTTTTAAGGTACTATTACCGTCTAGAATTTTCAAAAAATGAAATTTTGTTTTTTTACATTTTTAGATTCTTTATACCTTCAATAATAACTGTTTAAAATATTAAATCGAAATTCGAAGCCAGTGCCGAGATATAACGACTCAATTGAAGCGCGCTCTCGGCTCGCAGGTGTAAAAAAACTTTACACGTATTTTTCTCGAGTTTATGTTTTTTTAACTGGCGGGCTTTTTTTAATATCCGGATCTACTAGGCCGTTATTAATAATTTTTGCAGCATTTTGTTTGTTTTTATATCCTGTGTGGTAGTTTACCACAATTTGACCACAAAAAAAAATATATAAAATTTTTGAATCTGAAAAAAGGTTGAAAAAAAGGCGATTTTTGAAAAACATTTTCAAATCATAAATGCGGTTATATATGGTCTAATAAATAACTTTGGATGTTGTCTTGTATTGCTTCGTATTATGAATAATGTGCTTTTATTCGATGATGTTTATGAAGTTTACATAAGCACAAAAAATTCTCAAATTTTATTTAATTTTAATTTCCGCTGAAAGGCCAAGCAATTGTGCTTAGTGGAGGCTATTATTTGCCAACAGGTGGTAAGTTTTAGCACGTAGGTGCATTCTATCAGTCCGGCTGATCCGGGAACTTCTTAGAATGTAAATCGTGCATGCGTATGGCGCGGGTCATACGTATCTATGAAGATTTCTTACCTCCGGGCGAATCCAAAAAAAAAAAAAAAAAAAAAAAAAAATGTCCGCCATTGTTTTAGCAGCAGTGTTTTTGAGAAGAAAATTTTAACACCCTATATTAAATGTACAATTAATAGAAAATAAAAATAAAAAAATTTTTTCGTAATCTTCAAGAACTGTTTAATACTGTAAAAAAACCATATATAATATGGTTGCCGATATTATTATACTGTTTGATAACCATATATAATAAAGAAAGTGAAAAAAAAAATTGTTGAATATACGTTATTTTTTAGCATTCTAGACGGTAATAGTACCTTAATTAGACATGAATGTTTTATATAATTTTAAAAATTTCTTTTGATTGTGTAACATGTGTAATGTGTAACATTCAGTCTATAGAGGGTCGGTAGAATAATTTTTATTTTTAAATCCTTCTGATGAGCTTACTTGGTGGTAAGAGAAAATAATTCTTAAAGGAAACCCACGCGCCTACACGGCTTTAACCAGGCATTAGGTAATGAGTCGTTTTCCACTTTTTTCATCGGGTTGAATATCTTTTTATTATTTTTCGGCTTCCTTCGTTCCTATTGTTAAGCTCCCACTTATCAATGGGAAAATCCTATCCTAATATCCAACATTTTATTCATTAAACTTCATTCTCTTTTTTAGATGAGCTAGGTTTTTGTTTATATTTATTCACACAATTTTTTATTTCAGATAGTAAATTATCTGTTTAATTTTTATTTTTGTTCATTATTATTATTTATTGAACATTGTTTACTATTTATAGTATATTATTTATTATTTCTCGTAAGTTTCTTCTTTATTTATTTTTAATCGCTACTTATTTTTTATCATACAGTTATTTATTAAAAATTATTTTGTGTATTACTTATGCCTATTTTTGGTATTTTTTATTTTATTAAATTTTTTTTATTATATATTTTATTACAATTATATATAAGAACAGATTAGATTTTGATTAGTAAAAATAATTGACAGTAGCTAGACTTGGGATGAGAATGATTTAATTCTCATTTCAAGTAAACTAATACTCGGTGAGAGTAAGTTATTTTTGCTCTCACTTTGAGTGTGGTTAGATAAGGACTCAGACATAGTTAGACTCAGACGACTAGACAACGGACTCAGACAGGACTTAGAGGCTTTTTTGAAACCGACCCGTCTCTAGCTCCCTTTGGCAAAGTGCGTTGACACTTTTTTTTAAATTATCAATATTGTTTTTAACAAACGTTGCGGGCCGCCTTGAAACTTTTGGAAGGAACAAAGTATTGATACACTTTGCCATTCACACATCAAAGAACTTCGTGTTGATTTCTCAAATAATATTTAGACTATTTAGAAAAAAAAGTTTCGTACCACCTAATATCATGTTTACATTACAGATTTAACTATGCAGTTTGGTAACTGTTTCTGGTGCTTACACTGCCAGTAGCGTAGTTAACTTTGTCATTATTTGACGTTAATTTTTCGTTGATTCACAAAACTTTGAGACATATTGAAAATTTAATTTTCATGCAAAAAAAAAATAAATTAAAAATATTACAATATGTGTGATAAAAGCCTTGTAGGAGTTTTTGTTCATCATTAGCAGGAAGTGTTTTCCAAACTGGTAGTCTTTAACCGAATCATCAAAAGAAAAGAAATTGTTTTCAAATATTTTTTTTGCTTTTTTTATGTGACATTTCCTTGTCATTTTTTTTAATTTCCTTTTGTTCTTGATGAAAACACAGTGTTGCATAGCAAAATGAGATGGTTTAGGTCGCAGTTTCAACTTAACTGCTTTGCGAGATAGTTAAGATTTTGTATGGGAAACTATGCAGTTAAGTATCCAATTTCAAAGTTAACTGTGTACTTTCGAGGTAATGTAAACAAAGTATAAGAAATCAGAACTTAAGAGCTTAAAACTTTGTAACATATAAGCAAAAATGTTACATATACACATAGGAAATAAAAATATAAAAAATTTTTTTAGTTGAGGGGGGCAAGTCGCCCTCCCCCTGTGGACGCCCTTGCTTCTAAGACTAATAAAAGAATGGATAGAGCCTAGATAGTCAATAATCTCCGATTGTTGGACGATACACACTTAGGTTATTATAGAAAAATATAATTTACTAACAAATTTTTTATTTACTTACAGAGCTTCATGCATCTAAAATTTAACCATTCCGAAAGTTTCATGGAGGCACGCCAAAGCCTCTCTAACTCAATATGTGTGCAAAAAACATTTTTCTACTGGCTACTTGGCCAAATAAATGTTTAACAAGCTGTACCACACCATAGGTGTTGACGAACTCACAGAATTTTTAAAATTGCCGGTGACCTCTATAATCCGGTTAGAGCCTATATATTATCGGCAACACAATATTCAGACATTGACACTGGTTCTGAATAAATTCATTAAAAAAATAAATTATTTCTTCATAGAATGAAGCTATGATGCATTACTTATTTTAAAAGGTTTGATATAGAATATTAATGACAGGTATTACTATTTAAAAGGTTAAATTAGCTTCCACGCCCTTTAAAATGTGCACTGAATTTTCAACTTCTGAGACCGACACAATTCTATTGCACCAATAAATTTAGGAGGCCCATATACATACATATTGCAAAAAAAGAAAAAAAAATAATATTTAGGCGTGGGCCATAAAATGCAAAGTTGCCGGATTCTGAAGTCGGTCTTTCCATAAAAATAAAAATGGATATATATTTTTTAATCATTTTTTTATCATATAACATCCTTTAAGAAAACTAAGTATATTTTTTTTAACATATAACCGATATTAATGGTAAGGATACCATTTTAAAGATAATATAAGAAATATAAACTATTGAAATAAGCTTTCCGATGCTGTCTCTCATGGTATAATAATACATGGTAGCATTGACAACTGCTTATTTTCTCTTCAACAGGAAAACATAAACTGTCAAAAACAGTTTTTTGTGGAAATACATCAGCAGCTGCTGTGGTTGTTGTTTTTTTTCACTTCAAGGTTTTCAACATTGCTTGTGTTTTCAATGGCGGATTGTGAGCGCTCTCTTTTTGAGTATATTTTTTGACAGTATATGATTTCCCAAGCAACTGTCAATGCTACCTTGTATTATTATACCATGGCTGTCTCTCAACAATGCTGTCTCTCACTTCCAATGTACTCACAGTTGCAAAAAATTTAGAAAGGATTGCACAACAGCAAAAAGTACTAAAAAAAGTATTACAAAAACTGAACCTTCATATAAATCGAATGGTAGAAAATGTCGGGTCATTTTGACCCAGATAAACGTATAGTGCACATGTCAGTTTTTTGTCTCTGCTATGCACATATGATACATATGTACAATTTTTTCATACTGGTTGCAAAGATAAAAGTTCAATAAATAAAATGGTATTTTTTTTTAATTTTTGATATTTAATATGTTTTTTTTTTTTGCAAATGAAAAGTGCCTCGGGTCAATATGATCCGATAAACGGGTTTAAGGTTAAGATTAAAAATTTCTGGGAGAGCACGCCCTTATTATAAAAAAAAATAAAAAAAAGGTTAAGAAAAAATGATTAGTTGTGTGTTTATCACAAAAACCAAAGTTTTCATAACAGAATGGTCTCTACACCATCTTAGGTACAAATTTTGGGACAATTCTTAAAAAATTAAAGAAAAAATGAATAAAATATTTATAAAAATGAAGTCATATTTTTGAATCTCTTTCCTTGAAAAATTCTTAGTTTTACGAGTTCTGTATATTTTTAAAGACATAAAGGCATATTTGTCTGGTAGGTAATTTTTTTAAACCGTCACATCGGACGCTCGCCTTATGCTTAGTTCAGTTGCATGATTGTATTGAAAGCGCTAGTTGTTAAATTTGTGTCACCCAAAAGTGTCGGACAGTATTTTTTGTTTTTTCTTAAATTAAAATTTTGTAACCTGTAAGTTTCTTCTTCAAAATAACGAAATTTTATCTTATTTCATACCAAAAATATATCGTCAAACTAATTTCCTATTTATTTTGTGGCGTCCGTGGCGTAGTTGGTTAAAGTGTGTGGCCGCTATGTCAACGAACTTTGGAGACCCAGGTTCGAACCCCAGCAGCGACAGAAAATTATTTGAATTAAAATAATTTTTCTGTACGGCCGCCACCTCTCTGCACACAATGGCAAACCTCAGAGAGTAATAAATGCCATGTAAAGCTTCTTGAGAATAAGAACATTCCGTTCATCGCCGTTCGGAGTCGGCGTTAAGCCAGTAGGTCCATTTCTCGGTCAATTGTGTACAAACTTAAAAACACGCACAACACAATTGATCATAAGAAGCTAGGTCAAAGTCCTTTCAAGGGCTGAAATGGCCAGTTATTTTTTTTTTTTTTTTTTTAATGTCCTATTTTGCCATGTGAACTCCCCTATTTTTATATATTGTGATTTGGGATAAAGTGATTTTTGTAAGAGTTTAGGTTGGCATCCATGGTCGATTATTATATTTTGACCTATAACAATCGACTCGAACTAATTTGTAATAGTAGCGTTGAACGTAGCCACCCCGGCAAATGCACGTGTGTTTGTAAAATTGGTAAAATGTTACCCTATCAGCTGTTTTCTACTTCAAAGCAATTTGCACAATTTTCATTCGTTGTGTAGTAAGCCAGTAAATAATGATCATTGAAAAAACATATCAAATTTAAGTATATTAAAAATGAATTTCTTCAGAGCGGCTATCACAAAAGGATTCAAAGTAATCGCAGTTAGACGTCCTGTTGCTCAAAGAACACTGTCATTTACAAATAATGACACTATAATGCTAAGAAACTACTCTTCGAACAAAACTTTGGCTGTGAACAATATTCTACCAAGTGGCAAAGATGTACCCACAAATCTTGAAATAAAAATACAACAACTTGAAGTGGGAGCACTCTCCACACCTTCTTATAAACATTTAGAAAACGAATCAGCTTTTCCGGTGCGCTTGGCAGATAAAGATGCAAAGCCTGCAGCGAAAACCAATCAAAATAAAACTGTCAATGTGCAAACGATGAAACGTTCAATTCGGAAGAAGCGCAATGATGGTGGTAAGGAAGACTTTTCTGCACAGGGGTTCTTCAATGTTAACGCCTTCTCGACTGCTGAGGAATACGATCTGGAGTCATTGCTTGAGGGTCTTCAAAAACAAAATCTCTACACTGCCAAGAAGTTTTTTTCCACAGACAATCTAGGTATAGAACAGGACGTTCTCTATGTTACAGCCAAATATCAGCTAGATACCCAGACGCGTGACATTTATTTCTTCCGTGAGGGATCGGTGGTACTGTGGAACTTTAATGAAATCGAAACCAACAACATTCTATCATTCCTGCGTCGATACGAAAAGGATTCATACCTCAAGCCCCTGGTTATGGGCGAGAGTGAGGTAATGCCGTACACATTTATTCCGCAGTCTGCGATTGATGTAGAGGGCGATCTGGTGGAAGTAGATCTTCCCAAGCATGCTTTCTTCCAGAATGGGAAATTTTACCTAACATGTGGAGAAGAAAACTTTCTGCAAAAATATACCTTTTCCAATGCTATGTCAACTTCCATCAAGTTGGGCATATGGGAAGCCACGCTGGATAGGTACATTAATTCCATGGAGTTTCTGACCGAAGATCTAAAGAAGGGACGTCGAATTCGAATTTCGCGACCAGAAGTATTGCGAAAAACTGGTGAACTATTTGCTCTGCGGCATGTCATTAATTTATCTTCAGATTTATTGGATACACCCGACTTCTACTGGGATCGTGAGGAACTGGAATCATTGTATCTTCAGGTGTGCGCTTACTTTAGCATCTCACGTCGAACAAAAGTCATGAACGAGAAGCTTAATCATTGTGTTGAGCTCGCAGAACTTATATCTCACAATCTGAACGATGCACACCACGTTCGCCTTGAATGGATGATCATTATACTTATTATGGTGGAGGTAGGTTTCGAGATTGTGCACTACATGGATAGGTTTTATGTCAAGGAGGAAAATCATAAAGTTGACAACAATGAGATTTATGTCAAAGAGAAGGGTCAAGTGATTCTGAACAAACACTAGTTTTATTTTTAATAAGAACATTCTTCTGAGGCATTTACTTTCGATTCACAATTTTATTCATTTCTTATTTATTACAAAGAATAAAGTGGAGTATTCTTAGAAAATAATGGTGAAATAAATTATACCAAAATAAATTAATCCACAGCCTAAGTGTTTAAATATTAAATAGATTTAAAATGATGAAATAGTTCTAAGACCGCTATCAACTTTAGGGCTAAAACAGGCTGATGCCATGCTGATAGCAAATGAATATTTTGTAAAATTAAATACCTAAAAAAAATACTAAACTTGTTATGATTAGATTAATGATGGTTGTTCTTTCTAAAAGCTGAGATATTGTTTTTATTTTAAAGTTCTATCCAAGGTTAGGATTATTTAAGAAAAGAATGGATAACCGTGCTCCTATGGGCACTTGCCTAACTGTCATTGTCGTTTATAATTTGGGAAGATTTATACATCTTTACTAATATATTAATGACATGCAGTGTTGTGCAACTAAAGCAACTTCCCAACCATTTGGATTTCCGAGATTTTTAATGAGCATATAAAAAAGGAAAATGAGTTTTCACTTGCAAGCCACACAACATTTTAAAAATAATCCCGGTAGCAAGCTGGAGCCAATACGAAAGTTTTGATCGCTCGAGAGCAGAAAGCCTACAGTTTAAATATCAGACGTTGGAAATTTTTGTTAGAAATAACAACCGAAATTGTATATTTATCAAAATAAAATTTTAATGGTTTTAGTTTTAGTATTACACTTGAAAAAAATTGCTTTAAAAATGTATCAAAATATGTATCAAAAGCCTTCAATAACGATTTCTAAATAATCAAAAACAAAAAGGGACAAAAGACAGAGTAAGATCTTAGCCCCTTCAACAAGAATTTTGAATAATAATGGATGTGTACATATAGGAATACATATTTCGTTGATATATCGAAAATTGAATAAATACCACTTTTTTCACAGACTAGTTAAAATGTGGATTTATTATTTCACTTTTATTTTTCGGCAAGGATTAAACTGTAATTCGGTGGTCAGATCTGGCAACTCCATTATAACTTATACTCAGTTTGCTTTTTCATTTTATAATAAATAGACTAATTCCAGAACAACGCTTGCAAATAGGGCAAATTTATTTCGAAAATCCAGGACCAGTCCAGTTCAATGTTACTGTGCGCTACGTCGATTTTATGGTGGACTAATCCGAGTAACTAATTGGATTAACCATGTATGGTTTTCGCACCACGGTAGTATACAAAAGGATAATACGAAAGAAACAATTGCTGTGGTATTATTTAAGTTTGTATAAAATACGAGCTTACGAATCACTTACGAATTGACATGAAGCACTTTATTGTCAGTTATATTTATGAATATTTTATATAAAAACAAATCATATTCGTTTTCAGTCATTTAAAGGACTTTGACCGAGGTTTTTATGGTCATATTGTGTTTTTCGTGCTAAGAAATGTTTTGTACATAAATGATATGTACAAAAAAGTAAAAAAGTGGTAGTATTGTAGTTTGTATAAAATTCACTTTATTGTCTTATGAATATTTTATATAAAAAAACGAATAATCTATTTCAGTCCTTTAAAGGACTTTGACCGAGGTTCTTATGGTCATATTGTGTTTTCCGTGCTCTGTTTTGTTTTGTTCCGTGCAACTATATTGTACACAAACGATCGAGAACTGAACTTATAGTTTTCTGATGACATCTTTTTTAAAGAATCCATTTTGTATGGGGCTCCCATACAAATTTTATGGTTTTTGTATATTTATGCCATATACCTGAGCATATGACCTTTAAGAGAGTGCCCGAGGGGTTAATATGTATTACCGACCTCCATTATTTTTGCTAAGGGAACATTTTTGCCTTTGACACCTATTTTCTCCGACCACTCCTTAGGGGGCTCCCATACAAATTTTATGGTTTTTGTATATTTATTCCATACACCTGAGCATATGACCTTTAAAAGAGTGCCGGAGGGGGTTAATATGTATGACTGACCTCACTTACTTTTGCAAATGGAACATTTTTGCCTTTGACACCTATTCCCTCTAACCACTTCTTAGGAGGGCTCCCATACAAATTTTATGCTTTTTGTATATTTATTCCATACACCTGAGCATATGACGTTTAAGAGAGTGCCGGAGAGGGTTAATATGTATGACTGACCCCCATTACTTTTGCAAAAGGAACATTTTTTCGTTTGACACCTATTCCCTCCGACCACTCCTTAGGGGGCTCCCATACAAATTTTATGGTTTTGTCGATAAAACCGGAAACTGTCGATAAATAGGTAGCAAACTTAAGCAAACAAAAAAATCAAATGTTGGCTTTATATTTCATGTAATTGTGTAAAATTTATATAAGTTAGAGAGTTCAAACATGAATTTTTCTCCCAGTGAGGATCAAGCAGACCAACAAGTGCTAACATCAACATTGTACGATCAGTACTTTAGGCACACCAAAGGCTCAAATTGTGATATAAATACCGACACCTGATCACTATCAACCGCCCTACTTACCTCCGAGAATGACGTATTCTACGTCAAAATTTTCTGTTTCAACTGGGGTTCAAACATGGTCTTGAATTGGCATCGAATGCTGACTTTTTAACGCACTCGGCCACGACCACCATACTACCGCATATTTTGTATAGTTAATAGTAAATTATCTTTTTAATAAAGAAAATTTAAATTTTGAAATAATATAATTTCAGTATTTAATTCAATTCAAAGCTCACCTATAAAGAAAAACACCCTATATAAAAAATATTTTTACATATTCTTTATACAAGCGACGTACAAGTTGCTTGGTTTGCTGATCCAATTACAAATCAGTTAGTGCGCTGGGTTATGTAGTAATTTGACAGTTCTATTGTCTGCTATCCAGCGCTAGATGGTGTTAAGAAAATTAGCTGACTTAAACAGCTGATTTGAAAATACTAATTTTGTGCATTGCGTTTTCCTTATTATTCGTGTGTTTTAAAACTTTATTAAAGCTTACATAAAAGTGAATAAAAAACATGCGACTTTCGTTAATTCAACTTTTCAAAAGAACCGTACCAGGACATATTTTTCGTGGAAAGCGGCGCTTGATCAAAACCGTCAGCAAAAAGTCTGTTGAAACATTGCGGCTAGACTTTGAGCGTCAGGAGAACATCATGTTGCTCTTGCGACATGCATATCTCACCGTGGTTAGTTAGGAAAATTTATTAAAAAATATTGATATTTACTTAACGCGTGGGCTGGTGCTTCATACTTTTCTCGATTTAGGAAGAATCTTCGGGACATACAAAGGATTTGCAAAAGAAGGAGAAAAATATAGCTAAGTGGACGGATACTCGAACTTTGTGTACAATGAAGCCACATGTTACACTAGAGGATCGACTTAATCACCTCAAGGTTAAAGAGACATGGGATTAAAATGTCTTAAAAAATATGTCATATTTGTATCAATAAAATATTTAACATAAACACTAAACATGGTATGCAATATATGAATAGCGTCATTGCCAATAATAAATAAAAATTCTCCGTAACCGATCAAATAACTTTAACTGTGCCAAAAAGTTAAGCCTCTTAATCTTTTCTCATTTGGCGATCAAGTTTTAAGGATATGCCTAATTTTTGTTTTTATGATTGTGGTATTTTAAGTAACTAATTAAAAAAAAAGTGTGCATTAAAGGAGCACAACTTTCTGACTCATGTCAGTACTCATTCGAGCTTGGTGTTTTCATCCTTGTAACATACTCTTTGTGTTTTATAACATGGTGAGATAAGTACTGTTAAATAATTTAAAGTATGCTGAAAAGCATGGTCTAAAAATTAATACCAAGATTTTAATTGAAAGTCTTTGTTACGCAACATACATATATAGAATGAATGAATATATCGCTCATTCCAAAAAAATAAAGTCTGCCACACATTCGTAAAATAGGTACAATCCAATTATAACCAAGAGCCAACTGGTCAAAATTAACAGATTTGTGTTCAGTGGGTCAAAATACATGGGAATATCTTGATCTGCCTTATCGCACTTAATCTATTTTTTTTTGTGTGCCGGTTTAATATGAAATTATTCATGAAAAAACGAAAAAGTCTCAATGCCTTACAATTTGTGTCCCGATGCCATATGAGATAAAAAGAAGATATTTTTTCATTGAACTGACCTCTAAGGGTTATAAAGCTATATTATGAAGGGGTTATGCATTAGTGGCGTAGATTTAGGGGATAGACCCCTCCTTCCCTTCGTTAGAATTTTTTCACTGAATTACAAAAAAGTCTAAATTGAAGATGGTAGAATTAAGACTCCGCCTTAAAAAGTATAAATTTCGTCTTCTGGCAAAATTTGAGGCCTGACATGTGCATGAATCATGAATTTTACAATCTTTAGTAATCTAACCTGGACGTTTCATTCTTGATCGGTCAAGGATACGACGGGGCTGACTTAAAGACCTTCAAGCGATAATAACAGAAAAGCATTCACCACATGCTCTACGTTCATTGCGTGGCTCATTCCTTAAACTTGGCCATGTTTATTACAAACCACACAATATCTGAACACAATCGAAAAAGTTTACGATTTTTTTAATACAACGAAATGAAAGGCTTTTCTAGAAAAATTTGTAAATGATTAAGAAGAAACATGAAATATCTGTTTTTTCTATCCGTTCGTTGACTACATTATGGAACTTAGAGAAAGGTTCACTAAATAAATTTCATTTAATTTGACAGAAAGATATACTTAAGGATTTTCATCCCTCTTTCAAGTTATAGAAATTGACAAACAAGCTGAAGAATTAAAAAAAACCGTTAACTTTTACGGTAAATTTCTTGACGTTAGTGCTTCTATCTAAATTGTTTCTATCTAGAATTCTAGATTTTAAAGAGTTGGAAATGCGGAGGTTTTGTCTGATCCATGAGATTCTATTTAGGTTCTAAATGCTCTAGAAGCCTCACGGCGTATGCATTAGGCTGTGGTGTGCCTTGTTTCTATAAATGGTCTTTGACTGGTCCGAATTTAAAATATCTCAACGGCCAACCAGTGGCGGATCTAGGATTCGCCAAAGGGGGGCTAAAACTACACTTTTGTATGCCAATGGGGGGCTGAAACGTCTTTTTGGACTTTTTCGTTTTTTCCCATACAAAAAATTCTCCAAGGGGGGAGGTGGGGGCTAAGGCCCTTTCATACCGAATGTAGATCCGCCACTGCGGCCAAAGTATTTTCAAAGTCTTATGGCTGAATTACAATACTGCGTTAGGTCGGTCGGCCTTTGACAGCTCGACTAGAAACAATGGGTTCTTATGAAGCAACACAAAATATGACCTCATGCATTGCGTCGACCTCATCCCGTAAATATGAATTTGAGGGGGTGACGTACGATCAACGCTATGAGTAGCGACATGCTCAAGCTAGGTCGTGCTTTTGACATTCCATATTAACGCTGGGTTGCATTTTCGTTGAGCAATGCTAAAATGTGGGTATTCTTGGATTCCGATGGAAAACTCAGATTTTCATAGGATTATCGTGGGAATTTATATTTTAATGTGAGTTTTTTTTTAAATTGATCAAATTTTTTAAATTAACATGCTGCTTAAGTAGTATAAAAATGATTTTGATGAATTTAGCATGATATAAATATTATTCAATTGTATTTCATATTAAAATTTATGCATTTTTTAGTATATTATAAATAATATTATAAGGGTATTCATGCAAAATGGCAAACTTATATATTGGTCAATTAGATATTTTAATGAGGTTGGTTGAGGACGAATACCCTTAATATCATTGTTTGAATAATATAACACACAAAGGAATGTTGTGGTAAGGTAGATTGGCAAATGCCGTTCACTTTGTTTTTGTAAAGTTGTACCCAAGTACTCACTAATTACAAGTGATTCAGCGAGCATTGTACAAGGGGGCGTGGCAGCTCGAATCTGCAATATTGAATAACTTTGGAATTATAGGTCGCACAACATTGGAATTAGGTGTTCGGCCTCGATTTACATGTGCCGTTCCACTGGCAAAATTTTATGGGCGTTTGGAAAAGGGTGTGTCACTTTTTCGGCAGCCCAAATTGTGGGTATAACTTTCGAACTATTAGTCACACATCAATGAAACTCGGTAAGAATGTACTATTTAGTCTTGTCCTTTGACTGAAAAAATTGAGTGAGCATTGGACAAGGGGGCATGGCACCGCCCATATAAGTCAAACTTATGGTATCAAATAGCTTTGGAGTTAAATGCCGCATAATAATCAAACTCGGTATGGAGTTGCCACTTGGTAATGTCTAAAATAAAAAAAAAATAAATAACTGGCCATTTCAGCCCTTGAAAGGACTTTGACCTAGCTTCTTATGATCAATTGTGTTGTGCGTGTTATTAAGTTTGTACACAATTGACCGAGAAATGGACCTACAGGCTTAACGCCGACTCCGAACGGCGATGAACGAAATGTTCTTATTCTCAAGAAGCTTTACATGGCATTTTGATTACTCTCTGAGGTTTGCCATTGTCTGCAGAGAGGTGGCGGCCGTGCAGAAAAATTATTTTAATTCAAATAATTTTCTGTCGCTGCTGGGGTTCGAACCTGGGTCTCCAGGTTCGTTGACATAGCGGCCACGCACGTTAACCAACTACGCCACGGACGCCACTATATGTAATGTCTATCTACTAGAAAACCGAGACGGGCATTGTACAAGGGGGTGTGGCTCCGCCCATACAATTACAATTTTTGATATCGAATAGCCTATGAAAGTAAGTCACAAAACGTTGAATTTTAGAATAGAACTACTATTTGGTGATGCATTTCTTCTAAAAAATTTTGACAGGCATTGTTCAAGGAGCCACACCCCGCCCATACATGCCAAAGTTTTGATATCGAATAGCTATGGAAATTAAAGTCGCATTAGATTAAAACTCACAATGGAGTTCCACTTGGTGATATCCTTCTACGCCTATGGTACTTGTAAATTTGTACTACAGCACCAACTGGTGTCTAAGTTGGATCAAAGAAGATAGCGACAAAATTTTCATTCTAATCGCATAAATAATTGTACTACAGCGCCCTCTGGTGTTCAATACAGGTCAAAAAAGATAGCAGCAAAACACTCAGCGTACATGAAAACCACTATATACCGAATTTCTTTAAATTTGTACTTAAGCGCCCTCTGGTGTTCAAGGTGGATAAAAATTGATTGAAATTGCCCCAAAACACGCACCGTACCAAAAAACTTCCATACACAAATTTACATGAATATTTCCAACTTGCTTTCGTTGACGAAATTTCCTACATTTTGCTCTCAAAATTTGCAAAAATCTCGGCAAAAATTAACAGTAATAATAATAATAAATAGCAGTAATTTTGACAAAAACAAGAAAAATAATGACATCAAGTAATCACATTTAATAAAAAAAACAATATACATATATATATATATATATATATATATATATATATATATATATATATATATATATATAAAAATATCGATCAATCAAAGAAACATTTTTTGCCATAAAAACTGAAATGTGTTTCCAGAAATTCCATTTTAAATTTTAATTTAATTTCACATTTTGTCATTAAATTGGAAAGCGTTCATTTATTTTGAAGCTTCTAGTACGAATTTTCACGTTAATATGTGACATTTTTCATTATTTCGCAGATTATATTACACTTAATAAAAAGATCTTAGCTTTCTAAAGTAGGTTTTATGGTTCTTAATGATTTTATGACAATATCTTTTAATTTTTTATTGATTAAAATTATAATTGCATGATTTCGGAAAAAGGGACGTTTTGTGGGATTTTTAGTATAGATGCTTTTATTGGCATCACCAAAATGATAGACGCACGATCTGTCAACGCAACATTTAGTTTTGCAAAGTTTGAGGTCGTCCGTTTTGACAGCTTATATCGTAAAGTTTTTACAACGGAGACCAAAGTACGGTCAAAGGCCGACCGACCTAACGCAGTATTGTAATTCAGCTATTAAGCAGCCAATAAAATACATATATCTGTAAAAATTCTATAGTTCATGGTTTTTTTTTTTAATCGTGGGGGTATAAACATGATGCGCTAAAGATTGGTTTAGGTATGCCAGGCTATGCGGAATTAAACTACGTTTACAGATTTGCATTTCGAGGTATTAATTTTAAACCATTAACTATAATGTGTAATCAAATACTGAGGCACATACGCTGTGCCTCAGAGCCTACGTGAACATTTATTGAAGCACACCGTATGTGCCTCATGGCAGTTAACGTGTTAAATGGTTTGACAGCACTCGCGATTCATCGGGACAATAGCGATGACAATATAGAAAAGGCGTAACTCGTTGTTTTTCGATCTCGTTTTAACATATTCTGGAAGACCACTCTGAAATACACCTCCTTTAAAAGAATCAATGTGCTTTTTTGCTGTAATTTTTGCCTATTTTAAATGAAAACTGCATTGGAAAACT
Organism: Pherbina coryleti; assembly: GCA_943735915.1. Classification (NCBI taxonomy): domain Eukaryota; kingdom Metazoa; phylum Arthropoda; class Insecta; order Diptera; family Sciomyzidae; genus Pherbina; species Pherbina coryleti. The sequence goes on from OX030951.1 coordinate 112,689,893, forward strand.
TATTATATCCAGGGTTTTCCAGATTTTATTCAGTTCTTTTCTTCTCCTGTAAAGTACCAACAAATCGAGTTACGCCTTCATATATTAAGCATTAAGGATGATTTCAGCCACATTCGTACTAATTGGAAGATTTTTACCCATGTTAAGTTTCAATCTAAGAAAGCGACGCCACTGTAGATGGTGCTGCTTTAGGCATTTTTTAATTTTTCCATCATTTCAAGTATAAAATAAAAACACAAAGTATTTGCATTTTTACCGTAGTGTTCATTTCGTTGAAAACACGAAAATATTTCAATAAAAATTTATAGCATCATTTTATAAATCCCTGCTCCCCCCCTTCACGCTGCGTTGTTGAAATTAGCAATTTATAAAACGCAACGCTTCACGCCGTGATCTTCAGCGTTGAGTAACGCAATAGCGTAATGAAAACAGTACAAAGTTCGCATTTTATAAAACGCTACACTTGAAATTCGTTCACTTGAACTGTCACTTTCATCACTTGCTCTTGAGCTGCCGTTAGAACGAATAAGTTGGTATTGAAAGGGTAATAACTGTTTGTTTCACTCATATATTCTTAAATGTTTACATATATCGTTTCAATATAGCTTGAAGACAGCAACAACGAAGAAACAGTTCGAAATGTTGCTAAAAGAAATAAAAAAACTATCGCAGGTAGCAAATGTGTACGCCAGTGTTTGGCGTTTATATTGCAATTTCAATTTAATGATGGCTGAAAAGAACAGCTGATATGGTTGCCAACAAGTCAGAATTTGGTGAATCTTAAATATTTCAAAGATTTGCAATAATGATGCTAGTTTTATTTTACATGTGACAACCCTAAACTGTTGTTGACTGACAGCTCACCGTCAGAGATAATGAGATGGGAAACTTCTTTTCTATTGTGAATTCTGTTGATTTTGACAGCTTAAAATGCTTCTTCTCCAATTTTTTATGCAATCACGTCTTGTGTATGTGAGTTCACCTCATATTTGTCAAAAATAGGTATTACACCCAAAAAAGTCTTCCATATATAAAAGAAAATTGTTTTTAGCTGAGCAAGAATATTGTTAATAATAGTCGATAAAGAACTTTTGTTAACATATGGTCTGTTCGCGTACTTCTCCAGTGAAAAATATCCAGCAGCAACTTGCAAGAGAGTAACGCACAATTCTCTCTCAAATAGAAAAATATCCAAAAAAGTACGCGAACGAAAAATTTGCAAAAACTTGCAAGCCTCGATAACAGCTGATTACATTTCAAGTGGAATGAAAAACAAAAGTAAATTGGATATGAAGTATCCAATTTTTAATTTTTTTTTAAGGAGATTTTCGAGACAAAGAAGTAAGAGAAGTGATAAATAACGTTAGTGGCAACGTTTTCTACAAAAATTTAAGATACTTTTCATATTTTGACGACTGCAGAAGTCAATCCTCCGGTTTGTGGACATCAATTTTACTAAATTTGTTTGATTGTTCAATTTGCAACTGACTTAAATCAGCTGTTTTCTAGCTTGCAAATTCTCGACAGTAAAAATTTTTCCAGCAGGAATTTGCAACTTCCCCTCCAAGTCAACTGTCACTTTGCGCTCTCAATTTCTCTCACTTTGCAAGTTTTTTGCGTACGCGAACGCCAAAAGCTGATAATTTGTGATAATTTTCACAAATTATCAGTACTCGAACAGACCAATAGAAATGTTAGTTTTGTCAATCTAATTTGTGGAGTTACTTTGATAACAGACAAAAATATTTTTGATAGAAAAAATTTGATTTAAAATGAAAAAAATTGTTCTATTTACAAGTTGTGTTGTTAACAGAAAAACATAATTCAATTTCTTTCAAGAACAGCTATATTTTTGTTTTAAAAACTCTGTTCTAATTTTTAAATGCATGAATTTGTTTGAACAAACATTGTAGGCTAGCTTTTCCCTATGTGTACAGTGGTGGCTTAGCTGTCGAAAGTGAAATATTCACCAGCGCTCATGTCCATCCAGAGGGGTGAATTCATCGAGAGGGGTGAGTTTGTCATGAAATTTTACTAACACATTTATAACATTTGCATTAGTATTGACTGCATTTTAGCATATGGCCATGATACAATTATATATAATTCTATCATGCATATGGCTATCTCCTTTTTGCCGAAGTTTCCAATCTCTTTATCTCTGTCACCGTGATTAATAAAATGCAAATTTTTAATCCAAGTGATGCGCCGCGTTAGCGTTGCGTTTGCCATTAAAAAAAAATGATGCCATTAAATACGCTGTTAACAGAAAAACAACGTTAGTTGTTGGTTAAGCGGGCGTAGCAGGTAACCATGGTATAATAATACATGGTAGCATTGACAACTGCTTATTTTCTCTTCAACAGGAAAACATAAATTGTCAAAAACAGCTTTTTGTGGCAATACATCAGCAGCTGCTGTGGTTGTTGTTTTTTTTCACTTCAACGTTTTCAACATTGCTTGTGTTTTCAATGGCGGATTGCAAAGATAACAAGATGGGAAACTTCTGTGGGGAATCTTAAAATTGCAAAAAGTAAACACACATACGAGAGAAACCATTTCACCACAAATAGTGAGGTGAATATGTGAGTTGCGGGTTATGCTACTTAACCCTTCCAACACGTTTTTTATTGATTGGCTTTATAACAAAAAGAAGAATATCTAAAGTTCTTTAAATATTCTTATATATGCTAAAAATATTTATTTTTGTGCTTTAGCTTCATGTTCAATAAGATTTTATACATAAAAACCCAAATTATTTCCTTAAGAAAAGCAAAAAATTTGTGCATGTAACGTAAAGGTTAATAATATCAGCTGGGTCAATTTATGAATGAAATGTTTTTTTCCATTCGTGTGTTAGAAGTAGTGTTGCCAATTTATCTTCTTTAGGATAGCTTTTAATTTTTCCTTTTATCAGGTTTTTAATTTTTATTTCGTTTTTAGGATAGCTACGCCTAAATTTCTCTTATAAATCTGCAATGATGATCATAGGAAGTCAAAATATATAAGCTGGTAAACTTAATTGATTCATAATCTGAATTTTAAGAAATAACATGGTTGAAATAATAAAAGCATGTGTAATTAAATATTTTCTTATTATTTGCCCAAAGATACATTTATTATTGCTCATCATTTCTTATTATTATATGAGTCAAAATTAAGTGTACGGAATATTTCCATAAATGTAACAGATATTCCCTTAAAATTCAGAAAGGATAAGTAATGATATAAATTGGAGTTATTAGTTTGAGGACTGAGCCGTAGGAATATAAATGGAAAAATAATATTTATGGCAAATAATGGAATAATATGTGAAATGACTTTAAACTTAATATATTACGCAAATACATAATCAAAGCAGTTTCACAAATTTTATAGATAAAACAAATGCTAGTTCGTACCAAAGCAATATTTATTCCAACCAAGCAAATTTTCAAAGAAAACAATGATAGTTGACAACTCTGATGGGATGAAAAATAACAGAACTTTTACAAAACGGTCGTGGTGAAAATAAAAAGCTATTTACAAATACAACAAGTGGCAAAATTTGCAAACTTTGTTAGGCGATTAAGATTAAAATAAGAAAATGCATGTAATTATTTGAGTGTTAAACAGATTCCTGTAACATAACTTAAAGATTTAAATATTGAAACACTCAATCCATGCAATATTTTTCTTGTTTGTAAACGAAGTTTCAGCAGAAAAATGCAGAAGAAGAACAAGAGCGTTCCTTTTTTAAATTTCACCTCGAATAGCGGGGGTTTGTGTAGAATAGCGGGGGTTTGTGTAAAATAAAAATTTTTCAAAAATGTTGACAAATACAACAACTGAAGAAATTGGCAAACTTTAAACGCATGTATGAACTAAAATAAAGGGACTTAGTAATCAGTTTTGGTTGCAAACAGTTTATTGCAACTCAACTTAAATATTTATATCATAATAAATAGATAATATGCATTATTTTCAGGGGTTGCAAAGTGACTTCTTCGAGAGTTTGCGGCCGATGAAGAACAAGAGTAAAATTCAGGGTTGATTTTTCATCGCACTAATACATGCAAACTTTTTTTGAGGTTATGTTTTTTAAGTTTCCCATCTTGTTATCTTTGGCGGATTGTGAGCGCTCTCTTTTTGAGTATATTTTTTGACAGTATATGATTTCCCAAGCAACTGTCAATGCTACCTTGTATTATTATACCATGGCAGGTAACAATTTAGAACTGGATCATCTGTCCCTTCCTCTTCTTGTCACCTCCCAACTCGAAATGCTTGCAACGTTTCAAAGCAGATTGCTTGCGGTACTTGCATTCAGTGCATTCCATGCGCAACACGATCTTTTTGGTAGTTTTAGCCTTCTTCCTGAAGATGGGCTTGGTTTGACCACCGAAACCTTGTTGTTTTCTGTCGTAACGTCTTCTGCCCTGAGCACCTTTGCGCTCCTTTGACTTCTTGTACTGGGTCACTTTGTGCAGCTTGTGGCATTTGCACTTTTTGCAGAAAGTGCGACGTTGTTTCGGCACATTGACCATCTTAACGAATTTTAGCTGTCAAAGAAAAAGAAAGAAGAATTTTAGCTGTCAAAGAAGTGCTATGTTACAAGAAGAGATTAATTTTTGAGGACTAATTAAATTAAAAGTCGCTTAAATTTGTTTAAATGTTAGTCTATACAAGGTGGCGTCCGTGGCGTAGTTGGTTAAAGTGCGTGGCCGCTATGTCAACGAACTTTGGAGACCCAGGTTCGAACCCCATCAGCGACAGAAAATTTTGAATTAAAAGAATTTTTCTGTACGGCCGCCACCTCTCTGCAGACAATGGCAAACCTCAGAGAGTAATCAAAATGCCATGTAAAGCTTCTTGAGAACGAGAACATTCCGTTCATCGCCGTTCGGAGTCGGCGTTAAGCATGTAGGTCCGGTTCTCGATCAATTGTGTACAAACTTAATAGCACGCACAACACAATTGATCATAAGAAGCTAGGTCAAAGTCCTTTCAAGGGCTGAAATGGCCAGTTATTTATTTTTTTTTTTTTTTTATCTATACAAGGTGGCGCAAATTTAATCATCCTATCGGAAGATGTTATAATTTTTGCAAATGGCTTCGTACGTCAATCATATTTTACATTTATAAAGTAGACAGGTGCATAATATAAATATACAGTCAATGGAGTGCTATACTCCGCAGTAGCGTGGAATATTTAATGGATATTGTGAAGAAAGCATTTTTTGGTCGCTTTAGATCGCCCGATTTAACCATCCCAGACTTCTTTCTTTTGGGCTACTTGAAGTTACTGGCTTATGCCAACAAGCCTCAGGCAATCGCAGACCTTAAGGAGAATATTTGACAGGAATGTAAACAGTTATCACCGGAAATCTTGTGGAAAGTCATAGACTGTTTTATTAAGTTATAACACTGGCGGCAGCCACTTGACGGATATCATCTTTTCCACTTAATAGAAAAAATTGTAAGTGTCCACCAATTGTAAAGATTTCCATCACTCAAAATCATTTTTTTTATTTAGTAAAAAAGTTATTGAAAAACGAAATTGGATGATTAAGTTTGTGCCACCTTGTATAACATTTTGGATGCATAAGATTTCCTAGACATGTAAGATAAGTTTTGTTTTCGAAATTTTTGGGTTTTTAAAAGGAAACACTACCAACTCTTAACTCATTTTTCAAATTATTATTAAATTACATTTTCGTTATCTTTACTATCATAAGACTCATATATAAGACTCATATAATTTTTTTGAAATTAACGAATATCTAATATTATTGAGAAGTGATGTTTCTTATGACTAATTTATTTGTTAAAATTTAGTTGGCTACTCAGTTGGCTGTGTCATGGACACACTCCTAGGTATTTTGACGTGACGACATACATATCTTAATCCTTGCCCCTATATTTATCTAATTCTTTTTCCTAGTTGGCTACTCAGTTGGCTGTGTCATGGACACACTCCTAGGTATTTTGACGTGACGACATACATATCTTAATCCTTGCCCCTATATTTATCTAATTCTTTTTCCTTGTCCTCATTCTTATGCTTACTCTGTCAATCCTTGTCTAAAATATTGTTTCTCACCATGTGCAATTTCTTATCCTAATCTCGTTTCTAGTCTTTGTCCCCACTTTGACCTTTGACATTGTCCCAATTTTTGTACTAATTCTTGTCCTTTGTCCAAATACTTGCTCTAATGATGGTTTTAATATTATTTTTAGTATTATTATTTTCTATGGGTTTTTGTTCTTTTTTTATCTTTTGTGTAAGCTTTCGTCTAGCTTTTGCTATTTTTTTTTATATTTTGTTTTTGCTGTTACTGAGCGCTCTACAACAACTCCATACAATACAATAACGCCATTCATTTTTTTATTGTTATTGTGTGGCTAAAAACCTCCGATTTATTTTCATTCCAAAAAATTTACCATAGTGCCTATAGTCACCGAATAGTAAGTCAATGTAACTTTTTACACTTTTTTTCAATATCACTGCATTATGCAGCTGTCCCGTTTTTTTTTCGTTACGAGGTCAAAGAACTAATCTTTACCGTCGTAAAACGTACACTACCACCTATATTGAACGAGTCATTATTCTATGCAACATTATTGCTTTTCTGTTTCGAAACTTTGCCGACCTGATTTTCGTCGTAAGGCCAAGTACAAATGAATTTTTTCATTTCTTAACAATAATCGTATCGCATATACTCACTAAATAATAATTTCATGCAACGCCGTTGCATATAATATAATGATTTGTTTTATTTTTGTCATGAGGTCAGAGAATTATCCTTTACCGCTATACTATAACTTTTCTCAAAGCACCTATCCTCCGCGAAAAACAATTCCATACAATGCCCAAAGCATTTTTTTGGAAACCTGTGGAGTAAGACGTTACAAAAAGGTCAAAAATGTATTGTTTTTTGACCTCATTATTTGTACAATAGCTTGATACGGTCTTCACCACAGAAAATTCTTTTTATATAACGAGTATACATCCCTCTGTAAAAATGGAAATGGCGGCAAATTTATTTATCCCGGGTAGCAATAAAATGAATACATTCAGTTCAATACACTTAAAGCTCTTATAGCACATCCAGGTGAGGACAATAAAAACTTCCAATACTTTTTAAATGTTTTATTAATAATTTGATAATACATAATATACTTTTTACTTAAACACTACAAGATACAAATATCTTTTTACTATATTTATTCTTTATCTGAAACAGCGTTAAAATTGTTTTAAAACATAATTTCGAATTTAATCTTTTTACAATTTATAGAATGACGGGGCGAAAAATAAGAGTATGAAATTCTTGCCTAAACAAACAAGGAAAACGTGTAAATAATTGTTAACACCAAGTAAATAAAAAGATTTAATCAATAATATTTCATGCATATTTAACAATTCGACAGAACACAAGGACTCCAACTTTTTTCATTCCGCAATTAAAGGCGCAGCTGTAATAGCGGCTTCCTTCTTTTCTTCGCCCTCGTCGGCGGGCGCTATCAATGGAACGTTTGTCAAATCATTTTCGCTGTCGTACGCATCGTTGATTATAGCAGCAGGCACTTCTGTAGGCAGAGCCTTAGTTATTGCCTCAATGGACTCAGCAACTTGTTCCTGTGGTTCTATTAGATCGTGAGATTCTGTATTGGCAGCAACTACAACCGGCAGTGGCGGAGGTGTAGTGGATAGCAGCACAGGCGATGAACTTATGGCGGCTGCACCATCGCCCATACCACGTTCAACTGCAGCAGCAGTGGGTGTAGTTGGTGAAGTTGGCATCGAGTCCTGCTGCTGACTAAACTCCTGGTTAGGACTTTCACGTGTGAAAAGACCCATTTTAGACTCAGGCACAGCAGCTGGCGGCAAACCTTCTTCACTGACCAATGGGGGCGCATTTGCAGCGGCTACCGAAGCCACTGTTGGCGCTGCAGGACCACTTACTAAATGAGCTGGCGCATGCTGCGGATGACCCGTGGCACGCGCATTTTGCGAATGATAGCGCTGTATATCCGCCTTGCGCCACAGCGTTATCTCTTGCTGCTTGAAATAACGTCTATCCTCAGTGTCCATCAGCACTAGGTTAAGGAAATATTTGACCGAGAATTTTTTGTTGATATCACGCATTGTAGGCGTCAAATTGTAGCCAGCCAAAAAGACACGTATCGGTATGCTTTCGCCCTTTACTGGAGCACCGTCCATTATCTCGTACTTGGCGATTGTTTCGTTTTCAGTAAACATGTTCGGACCAGTGCCAGTAGATTCGCGCTTAATAATGGCGATTTCCATATGTTTAATCTTTATGCGTACGAGCAAAAAATAAATTTTGCCAATTATCGTATCTTTCAGATGATATTTGCTCTTGTTGTATTCGAATTCAATGTGCAGGCAGTCTTCAATGCCAACCTCCATCTTGATGGGGCTGTTCAGATCTGGATAACTGCACAATGTATGAACGGCAATATCTACCTCGCGCGTTATATCGCTTATGCGACGTATAATGGTTGCGCGCAGAAAATAACGCAAACGTACATTCGAACCCGCATACACCTCGAATTGCTTCTCCACATTTGGAAAATCGAAGGGGTAGCTAGTGTTCTGTATCAAATCGCCGGGACGTGCCAAGGCTTTGGCCAGACATTTGAACTCATGATGGTTGCCGCGATCATAGAAGAGCTCAATTTGACCGATGAATTCGATTTTGATGCCTTGATGTTCGAGTTTACTGCCGGGTTTCTTGAGGGTTACATTCACCTGAATAATAAAGAAATTCGATGACTCAAAATTGTCTTACAAATCGTTAAAAAGTCACAACTAAGTAGTTGGAAGAAAGATTATATTTAGAAAAAAGAAATTCGAAGAGAAGGCAAACATTTATTTGTTTTTGTACACGTTGGTTATCATGATATCACATTTCTCACACATTTAAAATGGGCGGAATTAGTTTATGCTTGCTAAAAGCTTAAACCTACCACTCTGGTAAAGCGCAACTTTCTTGCAGACAACGTAAAAGCAGAGGATCGAATACAGAAAACATGTAAAAAAACATAACAAAAATATATCAATATAAGAGCACCAGATAAAAGGAAACTTAGATCGTTGTATTACAAGGATTATTGGTAATTCGATAGTCAATATAAGTGAAAGGTCAGTTACAGTCTTCACACAGAAGACACGCGTGCATTAAACAAAGTTGTAACAAGCACCATAGTTAGGGAACAAGCAAAGTAAGTAGAATATGTATTTCCAAAGCAATGTATTTAGTTATTTTTCAAAGGCGGAAAGAATCAATGACACCATCAACTTGTCGCCGGTAAATTAGTGTGCTTCACGTCGCCCCATAAAAAACTGGTGAATTCATTTTGCGAAGACTTGGAAATATTTAAGCACCAAGACCAGACCCACCTTTCCGGAAACTGTTTCGCCATCGTAGTAGAGTAACATCTTTTCCATTTTTCCATCCTCTCCTTTGACCTCAGCGGTATTCCTAGTATCACCGCCATCGAAAACGATATCGATTTCGGCCGATTGCCCAAAACCAAGGAAATTCATTTTCACCTTAGTTGCACGCTTTTCTCAAAATTGGAATGTTTTTTGTTGAATTAAGACTAGCTGATTTTGCTAAAACTTTATTGGGCGTTTTGTTGGAAGTTTTATTTCTGATTAGTTGTGAATTTAGATAATTTTTTTGACAAAACAATGTTGTCAGCACAGAAGTACAACTTGTCAAATTTGGGGATTTTTATTTTTTAACCATAAAATCCAGCAATAAACATTGGTATGTATTTTTTTAAACATTTAAATATACACTTGCATAAACTAATATGCAATAGATCGTGGATCTTAAGTCTACCGTCCAAATTAATAAATTTAAATTGGATGCATTAGCTCTTTCAGCTGTCTTTTTGTGGGGAGATCAACACTGGTAGAATATTTGACATTTCTATAATTTTGACAGTTGCTGTGTTCGAAAAATTGTTTAATTCAACCTGTTTTTGATGCGTTCGAATTTGAAATGTTTACAGCTAAAGCTTGCCACACAATATGTTGTTTCGAATCTGTATGAAATAGAGTCCTTCATGAATATGCTCTTTCGCTTACTCTAATATATTGACATGTTTCAGTATAAAATCCTAACTCTCATCGCATTCCTAAAGTTCTCATACGTGAATTTACTCTATCTTGTTATTTTGCGCAAGTAAGAAACGAAGAGAGATTGAGCACACTGATGTACTTGTAAATGCGACCGTCTACTCGCTGGCGTAGTTTACGCAAGAAAACTATGGTAGAGTTCAATGATTGCGTTTTACGTTCAGAGTTAGCAGGGCTACAAAATAATAAAACAGTTGGTATGTTCTTAATGTTGAGTTTTTATTGTATTTACACAAAAATACTTAAATTGTCTTCGTTTATAAGTAAAAAATCTTAAATCCTGAGTATAAAAAAGTTCTTTTGAGAAATTAATAATGAAAAAAATTATAGACATTTTTAATTTTTAAGATTTATTTACAAGAGCCATCCCTAAAAGTAATGAGCTTCTGACTCGTTTCTTTTATTTCTTCTCGATGTTCGTTATAAGTAACGAGCTGTCAAAAAACGCTAGTTACGCAAGAAAACTTGAAGTATTTTCAACTTTCTTGCGTAACTAGCGTTTTGCCAGCGTAACGTTCACAACCATTGAAATCGCTCCCATAGGCTTTCACATACTTCTATTTTATAACGCCAGCGAGTAAACGGATGAAAAACGCATACGCAATCATTCTACTCCTGGCTTAAGCCCTTTTAGAGCACACTGCTGTACTTATAAATGCGACCGTCTACTCGCTGGCGTAGTTTACGCAAGAAAGCTATGGTAGAGTTCAATGATTGCGTTTAACGTTCAGAGTTAGCAGGGCTACAAAATAATAAAACAGTTGGTATGTTCTTAATATTGAGTATTTATCGTATTTACACAAAAATACTTAAAATGTCTTAATTTATAATTAAGGCCCCTATTAGGTACGACAACTCAACTTAAGTTGAGTGTGTTATTTGTAAATTTGTATTATCTATTACACATTTGAGGTACATACGTGTCTATCGACTGACAAGTATGTATCTCAGAGATGTGTATGTATTTTTTGTGGTATTAGGTTTAACAATGCAACTCCGTGTCGAGTGTAAAGACTGTCCAAAACTTACGGCCCCTATTAGGTACGACAACTCAACTTAAGTTGAGTGTGTAATTTGTAAATTTGTATTGTCTATTACACATTTGAGGTACATATGTGTTTGTCGACTGACAAGTATGTATCTCAGAGATGTGTATGTATTTTTTGTGGTATTAGGTTTAACAATGCAACTATGTCTCGAGTGTAAAAACTGTCAAAAACTTACATCTGCTTTGAGCTAGTTGTATAGCGTCTTTAGAAGTGCCCAAGCCCTATGCAATTGGTGCACATTTGTTTTTGTAAAAGCACTTAGGCATAGGCTGTGTATTCTAATATACACACACAGCACTCCGCACTAAGCGATACAAAATACACAAACAAATTTGTCTTTTTTGTTTTTGATCTTTTTTCGTTGCTTATACCGAAGTGCAAGCAACAACACTTTCGTATGCTTTGTTGGTACATTTTGGTGACAGTGATCTTCTACGTAGATTTTGTTGTTGTCTAACATAGTATGCTTTCGTTTACGAAAGGTTGCAGGATTTTATATGTATTAGTGTTTGCACTTCCATAAGAAAGTTTTGGGCACTCCTGCTCTATACTATTATTTCCTTGCTTTATTACTTGTGAACAAAATACATATACACAAAAATTGAAATTAATGCGAACAGCTGATTCATTTCAACGAAAGTGTCAAAATTTCGGTGTAATCATGCTCCAATAGAAACAGCAATTTTACACCACAGCTCAACTGAAAATGTATGTTATGCGTAATATGGCAAAAAAGTTCAGTTGAGGTGTCTTAACTCACGTCAACTTAAGTTGAGTTGTCGTACCTAATAGGGGCCTACATCTGCTTTGAGCTAGTTGTATAACGTCTTTTTCATACGAACTTTTTATTTGTTTATTGTTTTTTGTTAATTGAGTGAAAATGGATAATTAATATCTATATCGTGTATATATTATATTATTACCCAGCGGGAAAATAAAAAGCGCTCCTAGAAATAGCGCATTTTATGCGTTTATTTTGAGGATGCTTTTTTCAGAGTTCAGAATTGTGGAGCTGATATTTTTGTTTACATTTTGTTCACAAGTAATCAAGCAAGGAAATAGCAGAGCGGTAAGACATGGCAGAAGCGCTTGTTTAGTGCTAATGAAGCGCTTCGATTACCGCTGGGTGCCATAGCGTTTCACACACCTGGAGCGCATTTTAAGTAAACCAAATTCATATTAAAATTTATATGGATATCCTAGGATGGAAGCGCTTCTTAAATGCAGCTTAAAAAATCGTTTAAAAAGCGCTTCAACAAATAGTTAAAAAAGCGCTTCAACAAATAGTTAAAAAAGCTCTTTTATGTGTTAGTCCAAGGAGCTGTGTTAAAAAAAAAATACACAAAAACATGGCAAGAAAGTTGTGTTCTTTGTCACATGCGAGTTTTGAACTCGGACTGCTGGCATTACAGCCAAATGTCTTACCGCTCCGCTATTTTCTTGCTTGGATACTTGTGAATAAAATACATATAAACAAAAATTGAAATTAATGCTTCATTTCAATGAAAGTGTCAAAATTTCGGTGTAATCATGCTCCAATAGAAAAAGCCATTTTACACCACAACTCAACTGAAAATGTATGTTATATGTAATATGGCGAAAAAGTTGAGTTGAGGTGTCTTAAGTCATGTCGACTTAAGTTGAGTTGTCGTACCTAATAGGGGCCTAAATAAAATCTTAAATCCTGAGTATAAAAACGTACTTTTAAGAAATAAACAATGAAAAAAATTGTAGACATTTGTAAGATTTATTTACAAGAACCATTCCTTAAAGTAATGAGTTTTTGACTCGTTTCTTTTATTTTCTCTTTGTTCGTTAGGCCCATATTACACGATGTCCGTTTGTCCGGCGTACGCTAGGGCAGACCCATGGTATAATAATACATGGTAGCATTGACAACTGCTTATTTTCTCTTCAACAGGAAAACATAAACTGTCAAAAACAGCTTTTTGTGGAAATACATCAGCAGCTGCTGTGGTTGTTGTTTTTTTTCACTTCAACGTTTTCAACATTGCTTGTGTTTTCAATGGCGGATTGTGAGCGCTCTCTTTTTGAGTATATTTTTTGACAGTATATGATTTCCCAAGCAACTGTCAATGCTACCATGTATTATTATACCATGGGGCAGACCATGGTGTAATTAACAAGGTGATCGTGAATTTTCAACCTCTCTCAAAAAAAATTTACCTACACTTGTCAAAAACAGCTGTTGATTAATTCTTAACAAAAGTTGCAAAACAATCTGTGAACTTTTTTATTGAGTGCAAGTGATTTTCTTGAATTATTTTGTGTAAAAATGGATAATAAATTATTAAGACGCTGTGCTTTGTGCAAAAACAGAAACTTTAAGTGTAAAACATTTACATTTTTTAAACCTCCATTATGTGAGTTGAAGCGCCAACGTTGGGTTGCTGCTTGTGGAGTTAATATAAAGAACAGTGACTTAATCTGCCAGAACCATTTTACGGATATTGATTTCATAAATAAACCAGGATGCTCTTCAAGACGGGTCCGGTTGCAACCAGGTGCATTGCCAAAGATCCATGTGAATGTACCTGAACCTACGTGCATGGAAACGAACTCCAAGCCTTTGCCTATGCAAACTGATCCCACCCACATAAGTTGTAGCACCCAAACACTGTAAGTTCATTCATTATTTAGATATAAATATTGTTTTAATTTTACTTTGTATACCAATTTTTTAAGTGAAAATTTCTTGGAAAATAGTTTGAAAGTGGAAATTATGCTTTTGAAAGAGAAAGTACAGCGACTCGATGAGGAAAACGCCAGCCTGCGTAAGCAAATCGAAAAAAATGCTACGTTTTTCTCTTCCATTAGCAAAATTTTTACAAAAGGACAAGTAAAAAAATTGGAAAATCCTGAGAAAAAAGTATTCTGGGGTTGGGATGACATTTCCAGCGCCATCTGCTTACACGCAGCCTCCGCTAGGGCTTAGCGGCATTTATATGCTAAAGGTTTTCCCTGGCCACATTTCGGAACCTTGTCAACATGGGCGAAAAAAATTTGCATTGATGAAGGTATACTTAGTTGTGCCATTGAATGCCTGAAGTCGCAAAGTAACCTTGCGGATGAAGACAAACTTTGCGTTTTGTCATTCGACGAAATGAAGGTACAAGAGGCATACGAGTACGACCCAACGGCAGATACCATAAGAAGCCCAAAAAAATATGCACAAGTGGCCATTGTTAGAGGCTTGAAAGCTTCGTGGAAGTTGCCTGTCTTCTACAACTTTGACTGCAAAATGACGAAGGCCATAGTGTGTAAGATAATTGCATCATTGGACGAAGCTGGTTTCGCTATGGTCGCAATGGTATCTGATATGGGGCCAACAAACCAACATCTTTGGAAAGAGCTTCAAATTTCAAATCGTAAGTCAAGATTACTCTTATAGTTTGTAAATATATAAATTTTTTATTTTCACATCTGTTTTGCAGAAAAGCCGTGGTTCGAACATCCCTACGATAAGGATTCAAAAATCTTTGTGTTTGCAGATGTATCACATCTTCTGAAGCTAATTCGGAACCACTTCTTAGACACTGGACTTCTAGTAGACAATAAAATATTAGCTCCGCAAACAATCAAAGAGCTGACAAATCATGCGTCTAAGAGCCTGAACAGAATCAAAAATCGTTGCGACCAACGTTCCTCTCTGGTCGTCGAACGCAGAGAATGTGTCCAGAATGATGCGTTTGCGATTAACGATTCAAAGTTGCTTTTATTTAGTATTTTTTTATTTATTTTTTCTATTTCATTTCAATGTATTGGTCTCTTCAATTGTGTGAATACAACACACACAAACAAGAAATGTCAGAAGATAACAAAAAACCAAGCAAATTTCATGAAACACAGCCAATCCTTAGCAAAAATATGGCAACACAAATGGCACTCAGAGAGAGAATCGTCGGTCGCAAGAGAAGAAATAGAATAGATTCTAATTGTGCGATTTATCGTTGCGGAAAAAGAGCTGCGTTTTTTTCTACATTTTGCATGTATTTTCCAACAACAAAGATCGGACGCCGCAACGATTTTTGATTCTGTTCAGGCTCTAAATCGGATGTGTCTATTGTCTACAAATTGAGCGATGAGCACCTGACAGTGAAGAATACAGGTATTCTAATGCCAACTAATGAAATAAGTTGTTCAATATTTAAAATTATCTCAATGCACAGGTCGACAAAAAGTGAAACTCGCTGCACAGCTTTTTTCACATACCGTTGCTGCTGGTATACGACGATGCTATAGTCTTGGTAAGGAGATATATCAGCCATTAGAAACAGCCAATTTCGTTGAGTTGGTTAACGACTGGTTCGATATCCACAACTCGAAGATGGAAACATTGAACTATCCTGGAAAGAAGCCTTATGGTAGAGATGTTCCTTACCAAGACTGTTTTTTAGAAAGAATGGACAAAGTAATGTCACAACCATTGTGTCCTGGTAGAAAATGACTTGCTCCATTTCAGAGGGGTATTTTGGTGTCAAATAATGCCCTACGCATGTTGTACCAATATGTGAAAGTTAAATATGACTTGGAATATGTGCTGGTCAGCCGCCTTAACCAAGACATATTGGAACATTTTTTTAGTACTTTGCGAAGCAAAGGTGGTTTTCATGACCACCCAACACCACTGCAGTTTAAGTATAGGCTGCGAAAATACATTTTAGGTAAGTTTTTAGCTCTCCAATATTTATAATTATTTATTCATGACTTTTTTCCTTCAGTTATATTCTTTTTTTTTCTAAACTACGCCATACACATTGGATTATTATATAATTACATCGAGAACTTTTAATGAAAGTGTTAGTTTTAATGAAAAAATTTGGACTGAAACTTACAATAAAAATATTAGTTTTAATTAAAGCTTAAAAAGATTTAAATTAATTCTTTTGAAATAAGTTTTAAGATTGAAAATAATCCTTAGTGACAATGGTGTCAAATATAAGTTACATAATTTATAACAATCATATAAATTATGAAAAAAACTATTTTTATTTCTATTGCTGTTATGAAAAAACTAAGTAAAACATATCATAAAATATTTTCTAATGCAACTTAGTAATAAATCTCTAGTACTAACTACCTATAACTAATTTTAACTAATAATAAGAATGTAATATTGTTTAATAACCTAATCTTAATTATTATTATCAATTATACTTTTAAGAAAATTTTGTACTGAATATTTGTATTCAGGAATTTTTTCAGGAATTTTTTAAAATTTTTTTCAGGAATTTTTTTTCATAGAAGGAAAAAAGATATCATTGTCAAATTTTGCACACATTTTTATTAACATTTAAAGAATACAAAAAAAAAAAAGAATACAAATTTGTAACCTATAAGTCCCCTTGAGTTAAATATATTCCCAAGACGCTTTAATTATTTAATAAGATATTTCTTAAAAAAATATGTATAAGTCTTTCATAAGCACTCCTTTGTTGAGAAACTTTGGAATTGATTAACTCTAAGAATCAATTATAAGAAGATTTATAAAATAAATGTATACCTTGCATTTATTTAAAGTACCAATATCAAGAAATTGTAAAACTACAATTTTGTATTTATTATTAATTTAAGTATTAATTATAAAATATTAACACTAAATTGAACTATGATAATATACAATTTCAAGTATTGTACATATACATAATGCAATTATTGCAATATAAAAGTAAGTAAGCAATTCATATTCAATTAAAATAATTATTTTATTATTTCATATTAAACTAAGTTAAATTACTTCATATTTAACATCAAATAATAATTTATTACGCAGCAAGAAATTCAGAAGTTGTAAGCAATAGAGGCAACGTCGAGGTTGATACCACAAATTGGCTTGGAGCATTTCAATCTCAAAACACAACTGACGATGCCAATTCAAGTGAACAAACTTCTGTTGAATCTTATTCAAACTTTTCACAAGACTTAGTTGAAGCAATCGATTCAATTATACCTGAAGAGATTGACCGGCAAAGTAGCGACTGTGAGCGATTTCCTCCTCAAATAATATCGCAAGACTTCGATGAGCTTCATGGAGATGGGCTCGAATATATAGCTGGCTATATAGTCCGAAAACTGAGCCTAAGTGAGTTTGAGGATCACAGCAATACCACATGGACTTGGGTCGATGAAGTTTCAAAGGGTCACCTAAAGAAACCTACTGTTCAAGCCCAGCGATCGAGTTTTAGAACCCTAGTAAACTTCAAAATTTAAAACAATTCCTGAAAAATTAAGCAGTATGTATGTATGTGTATATGCATGTATATATAAATAAATATTTGTCAGTAAAACAGTTTAAATAGTACCAGTTAAAGAAGTCAATACAAAATTTTTTAGACCAACTGGTCGCGGCTTATTGCGTACATATTGTCTAAGTCCAGCCGGTAATCTTCCAAGCAACGGCATCATCTGTTCATCTATCGAGTAATTAGCGAAATTCCTTGGAATGGCAAGGCATCGCGATCTGACAGCATCAATGACTGGTTGAACCTTCCAGAGATAATTTGAACTTGGTTCTTCTGGAGTTTCTGCAGTGTGGACAAAATGTAGGCATTTTCTTAAAAGAAACAACCGATCGTATCATTTTTGCAGAGACGATGTTTGTGCCGAACTTCTGCTCCCAGTACATCCTCAAACGAGGGAGTTTGATGCAACAAAAATACAAATGCGCGCCGTATAATTCTTTTATTTCGAATTCATCTGTTTTTAATTCAGTGCCAAATTTTTGGATGTGATACATATTGGTGTACTGTGCTGCTTGCTGGAAATGCTCATCAGTAAAGTACCTTTCAAAGTACTTTAGTGGTAGAACGGGGTCCATTGGTTTATGGAAGTTTTCATAAAGTGGACTAACAAAAGAGCTAAATGTTTCTCTTTTCCATAATAATAGTCCAGCAGTCTTTTGCAATGGTTCAGCAACGATATTAGTATCAACTAAATCAGTATCTGTCTTGCTTTCATCATCAAGATCGGAGTGCGGAGACTGAGTACCCAACACATCCTCAAATTCATTTGATGAACTGTCGGATTCAACGTCAGATATATCACAAAGTAATTTAATGACTTCTTCCACCTCCGCTTCATTTTCCAAATCATATTTCTTTGCTGTAACAATGATGAATTGAGTTAGTAAAATCCCATACTACACATATGTGTAGGCACATATTCTGTTTACAAAAACACAACAATTCTTTGCTCATATTAACATAATTTTTACATAATTTAAATATTTAATGCTTTTATTACTGAATAATAACAAAATCTTTATAAATTTAGCTAAATATATACAATATAATAGCACTTACATTTATTGTCTCTCGCATTGCCAAACATGTTCACCAGAGATAATGAGATGGGAAACTTAGTTTCTATTGTGAATTCTGTTGATTTTGACAGCTAAAAATGCTTCTTCTCCAATTTTTTATGCAATCACATATTGTGTATGTGAGTTCACCTCACATCTGTCAAAAATAGGTCCTACACCCAAAAAAGTCTTGCATATTTAAAAGAAAATTGTTATTAGCTGAGCATGAATATTGTTAATAAAAGGCGATACAGAACTTTTGTTAATATATAAATGTCAGTATTGTCAATCTAATTTATGAAGTTGCTTTGCTAATGCACAAAAATATTTTTGATAGAAAAAAATTGAATTTAAAATAAAAAAACTTGTTCTATTTACAAGTGCTGTTGTTAGCAGAAAAACATAATTCAATTTCTTTCAAGAACAGCTATATCTTTGTTTTAAAAACTCTGTTCTAAATTTTAAATGCATGAATTTGTTTGAACAAAAATTGCAAGCTAGTTTTCCCCATGTGTACACTGGTGACTTAGCTGTCGAAAGTGAGATATTCACCAGCGCTCATGTCCATCCTGAGGGGTGAATTCATCAAGAATCCATCGCGAGGGGTGAGTTTGTCATGAAATTTTACTAACACATTTATAACATTTGCATTAGTATTGACTGCATTTTGGCATACGGCTATCTCTTTTTTGCCGAAGTTTCCAATCTCTTTATCTCTGATGTTCACCTTCTTCGCACGTTTACAAACTCAGAATAAAATAAACTGCACAAAAACACATAAGAGAACGAAAAAGAGATAACAAATAATATTGAGGCACTTAAAGCAGTCAGAAAAAACAAGACAGTAATATATAAATTTCGCTTCAAAAATACGTTAAATTTGCCTACACATATGTGTAGGCAGGGACGGAAAGGGGTATGGAGCAACTTGTGCTGGTATACCTGCAGATACTCCTGAAACGTTTTCAGAAATTAGAGGTCGAGATGATTCCGATAAATGGATGAACGCTGTGGATGAAGAGCTAAAATCGATGGAAAAAAACAAGGTTTGGGAAATAGTACAGCCTCCAAAGAATGCCAGGATGTTCAAGTCAAAGTGGGCTTTTTTGCATTAAAGAAGATGAAAATGGAATTCCTATCCGATATAAGGCCAGGCTTGTAGTGAAGGGGTTTCTACAAAAAGCTGGAATTGATTATTCAGAAACATATGCACCTGTAGCAAAGCTTACAACTATTCGAGTTGTTCTAGCTTGATGTCAAGACGGCGTTTCTGTATGGTGAATTAAGAGAACATATTTATATGGCCATACCTGAAGGCGTAAAAGCAGAAAGGGGTAAGGTTTGTAAGCTCAACAAATCGCTTTATGGACTGAAACAAGCACCTAGGTGTTGGAATGAAAAATTCAACGATTACCATTTAGAACTCAATTTTTCTAGATCCAAACATGACTATTGCTTGTACACAAAAATATCTAAGGAAGATATGCTTATCATTGTAATGTATGTTGATGACTTACTAATCGCAGGAAGAAGTTTAAAGTCCATCCAGCTTCTCAAGAAAAACTTAGCTGAAAAGTTCGAGATGTCAGATAGCGGTATATTAAGATATTTTCTTGGGATAAAAATCGATATTGATAAACAAGGATGTGTAAACTTATCACAAGAGGCCAGTATTGAGAAACTTCTTCAAAAATTTGGGATGGCGGAGTGCAATCCAGTTAGAAGTCCAATGGAAAAAGCTCTAAATCTCTTACCAAAGCAGGATAACAAAGCATTTGATAAGCCCTATCGTGAAATGCTGGGAAGCATTATGTACATAATGTTATGTGTCAGGCCTGATATATGTTTTCCAGTCAGCTATATGGGGCGGTACCAGCAAGATCCATTTGAAGCGCATTGGCAAGCTCTTAAAAGAATTGTCAGATATTTAAAAGGCACTAAGAGAAGGAAATTGGTTTTTAAAGAAAACTCTAGCAAGCCACTTGTTGGATATGCAGATGCAGACTGGGCAAGTGACGTTGTCGACCGAAAGTCCGTCAGCGGCTATGTGTTTAAAGTATATGGTTGTACAGTATCTTGGTCAAGCAAAAAGCAGGTCACAGTTGCAACTTCTTCAAGTGAATCAGAGTACATTGGATTAAGCTCATCAACAACAGAAGCAATTTGGCTGCGAGGTTTACTTCAAGACTTACATCAAATAAATAGTGAACCAGTTGAGATATTCGAATATAACAGAGGTTGCATTGGAATGGCAAATAATCTCGAATCAAAACGTGCTAAACATATCGATATAAAACACCATTTTATAAGGGATAATATTGCAAATGGTTTTATCAAAGTAGAACCAATTGGTACTGAAAATCAACTGGCAGACATTTTTACAAAATCACTTGATGTAACTCGTTTTAATAATTTATGTTTAGAAATTGGTTTATACGATTGAGAAGGGGTATTGAATTGTAGCAATCGAGTATTTCAATGTTTTTGAGAAAATTTTTTTCTATAAAATTTTTTCCTATAAAATTTTCTCATTCCGAATAAACTTTTGTTCAATAAAGACTTTTCTTTTTTCAATAAATAAACAATTCTATTATTGCATATTAAAGAATCAATAAAAACATCCCTCACTACCATCGCTACCATAAATTTTACAACAGTTTAGTTTGCTGCATGCGACCAGTAATAACCAATGTAAACAATGGCGGAAACTTGCTTTTGCTGCCTGTCAAATTAAAATTAAATTGAAGCCGATGGCAATGTCGCGTGACAATGTTGAGCGACAAGTCTCCAAAATACGTCCCATAAGAAATACATGTAAAAAAAATAGTGACAATTGGCGCTGCTGCTCGTCGCGCGTATTGTGTTCGGGCTAATATAGACGCCCCACACAACCAATTCAATAGAGCTTGTCCCATCTACAAGCAACAAGCGCGCACTATAATCACTACCAGCTAATTAAAGTTACTTCCATCTGCAAGCACAATCCAGCACCAGCATGAGCGCGCACTTTAAACACGGCCAAAGCGTTGCTAGACACTTGTCTAATTCTTATCTTATTCTTGATACTAGTCCCTGTGCAAAAATACTTGCCATCACCCTTCTTGTAACTATGTTTATTTTTTTGTTTTAATATTATTTTAATTTTTGTTTTAATTTTTATTCGCAATCTTTTTTATTTTTTTTTTTTTTAATATTAACATTTACCCTAGCACTGTGTAAAAAAAAATCATGCAACGATGTTACATTTACGTTGCTTTAAGCAGTTCTCTGAAGTCATAACATTCTTTTATTTTTATTGTGTGGTCGAAATACTCACTTTTATTTAAACTTATTACAAGGTAAAAAAATCAATCTGTGGTGTCGTAAAGCAAAATATACCGTAGCACCTATACTGAGCGAGTAATAATCCCATGCAACAGTATCGATTTTGTTGCATAAGTTGCTAACCCCACGACATGATGACGTCATAATATATTTTTGTCGACATTCTGAAGGCCAAGTACAAATCCTTGATTTTCGTGTTATACATTTTATCGTATTGCATATACTATTCAACGAGTAATAATTCCATGCAACGTTGTCCCATAAATGTTGCATTTTCGATTTTGGGAACAAATGATTGCGAACAAAAAATTACTTTGTTAATTTAAAAAAAACTTTAATACATTCTCATTATCTGACAAAAGCCTTCGGTACACTCATTCAATAAGAATTCGAAGCTTATATTGGATATATTCTCCCAATGCATCCATTATCTAACATTAAGACAGGTGATTAACAAAATTTTTATACATTAATGTTAATTTATTAATTAACTATAAGGTACAAACATAGGTAATCTCATAAGTAGTTTAATACCTGTTAATATGATTCAACAGGAAATGTTTGCCAAAACAACATGTTACGAAGTTAGAAATAGAAGTAGGCATGTTCTTCTATTTTTACCAAAATACGTATAGAAATAACACTCGCCTGTCTTTTATCACCTATAGAAAAACTGAAGAAACTATGTAGACCTGATATTAAAATAAATTATGTATTCGGAAGACATTCTTCCAGTATTTTAGATATACGCACGATCCCGCATATCCCGTATATAGCGGAAGACATTCTTCCAGTATTTTAGATATACGCACGATCCCAGGAAAGATCCGTATACGTCTGTGTGCAAACAAGAATGTGCGCAATCCAGAACAAAGAAAGCTAAACATCGAAAAGCTGCAATCAAAACAGACAGCCGAAGACTTCGCTACTCGACTCTCACTACTGCTTCAAGGAAGCACTCCTTCGATCGACGATATATGCTCGCAGTGGACTCACATTTTCCACTTTATGCGTACGGTTGCCAATGAGGTGATTAGCTGTCACCGCCCTCGCAAAAATCAGTTGCAAAACCAGGAGTATCGCGACGCCACCGAAGAAAAAGATGCCGCCTACAAAGCGGCACAAACTTTATCGGTTGTGTGCTGCTAAGGAGTGATACAAAGAAAAGAGGAGGAAAGGTAGACGCATTTTCAGGCGAAAAAAAAGAGAAGCAGAATAGCGTGAATGCGAGAAAATTGAGATGCATGGTAACAGGAATGAGGTCCGAAAATTTTTCGAAAAAATAAGACGTATGGCCGATAGTTTTAAGACCGGGGCCTCTTCCTGCAAGGAAAAAAACGGGAATCTAGTGACAGATATCCAGAGTACATTGATGATGTGGAGGGAACACTTCTCTAGTCGTTTGAATGGAGAGGACGACAGTCCCGCCAATAGAGCTGATATCCCGGAAATCCCAGTTACTAATGACAGCGTTGAAGTTCCGCTGCCCGCCACCGAAGAAAAAGATGCTGCCTACAAAGACACCCTACAGTCGGTTATAACTGCTTTATCGGTTGTGTGCTGCTAAGGAGTGATACAAAGAAAAGAGGAGGAAAGGTAGACGCATTTTCAGGCGAAAAAAAGAGAAGCAGAATAGCGTGAATGCGAGAAAATTGAGATGCATGGTAACAGAAATGAGGTCCGAAAATTTTTCGAAAAAATAAGACGTATGGCCGATGGGTTTTAAGACCGTGGCCTCTTCCTGCAAGGAAAAAAACGGGAATCTAGTGACAGATATCCAGAGTACATTGATCATGTGGAGGGAACACTTCTCTAGTCTTTTGAATAGAGAGGACGACAGTCCCGCCAATAGAGCTGATATCCCGGAAATCCCAGTTACTAATGACAGCGTTGAAGTTCCGCTGCCCGACCATAATTAAGTCTTGAAAGCTATAGTTTGGCTTTAAAACAACAAAGCCGCAGGAGCCGATGGCTTAAGGCCTGACCAAAATAGACGAAACGAGAAGATTGCAACTTGCTGAACGTTTACAATCGGTACGTCTGTTTTTACATTTAACCCAAAATTAAAAGAGTTCCTCCAATTGTCTGAAAAAAAGACTACTCTGCACAGTTAGTTGAGACGCTAAAAGTTCGGTTGTTACGCAACAGAACGTCTCGTCAAAAGGTTTCGTTTAGTTTCGATAAGTTTAAGTTTGTTCATTTTGGGTTACAACATTGAAATGCATTTAAGCGAACATTTTTGTCGACTCGTTACGGAGCAAATCGTCTATTTTGGTTAGGCCTTTACCTGCTGAACTCTTCATGAATGGAGGCGAAGATCTATTTAAATGCATTTATGAGCTTCTATGCAGGATATGGTCAGAAGAATGCGTTCCAATTGATTGAAACCTTAGTGTGCTTTCCCCAATCTACAAGCAAAGGCGTTAACTACCATGGCACAAGCCTTCTTAATATTGAATATAAGGTCCTTTCGAGCATATTATGTAAAAGACTGAAGCCTATATCAAACCAGCTGATTGGACCTTATGAGTGTGTATCACCTTGGAGAAGACACTAGAGAAACAAATTGACACGCACCATCTTTTTGTCGATTACAAAGCCGCTTTCGAGAGTCTAATAAGGAATCAACTATACTCCACCACCTCTGAATTTGATATTCCTGTAAAGCTCATCCATCTTTGCAGAATGACACTGATCAACACCACCAGCACAGTTCAAATTGGGAAGGATCTCACTGCTCTATTTCGATACCAAACGAGGTTTTAGACAAGGGGATTCCGTATCGTGAGACTTTTTCAACATAATGATGGAGAAGATCATCCGAGCTGCGATTTGGGACGTAGTTGTAGGATATTCTACAAAAGTAATATGCTGCTGACATATGTTGATGATAGCGATATCGGCCATAATACGTGCGAAGTCAGTACAGCATTCTCCATATTAACAAAAGAGTCTGGTCGGATGGGTCTTGCAGTGCATGCAGATAAGACGAAATACCTAGTGCCAACTAATAAACAGTCCCAGCGTCTTGGAAACCACATCACTTGACAAAATCTCCTAATAGGTTGTTAAGGTCTTCGTCTACTGGGATCCAGTATAAACTCTTCCAATGATGTCGGTATTGATATAAGACGAAAGAAATTTCTTGCCAACAAGTTTTACTTCGGGCTGAATAGGCAATTGAAAAGTAGAGGCCTCTCTCGACGTATAAAACTCACGCCATTTAAGTCATGATACAATTATACAAGGTAGGAGTGTCAGTTTTTTCGTCTTGCACCAACTGTCAAAAATAGTATAAATTAGAGAACGAAAAAAGAAACAGTCGGTGCAAGACACTGGTGAGAAAATAGCCAGTTGTCACTCCTACCTTGTATAATTGTATCATGCTTGAAGTCACTAATCATGCCCATCCTATTATATGCAGCACAAACCTCGATGTTGAGCAGTTCTGAGGAAAAGACTTTGGGAACCTTCGACAGAAAGATACTTCGTAAAATTTTCGGCCCAATTTGCGTCAATGGCGAGTACCAAATTTGATGGAACTACGAGTTGTATGAGCTGTACATTGAAATTGACATATTTAAGTGCATTAAAATCGAGTGGGTCCGCTGGTTAGGTCATGTTGAGCGGATGGTAAACAAAGCTCCAGCGAAAAAAATATTTGATTCAGTGCCCGGTGGTGCTCAACGCAGAAGAGGACGCCTAAATCTTCGTTGGAAGGACCAAGTGTTGGACAACCTAACCTGTTGGATGCTTGATGTTTCCAACTGTCGCCAGCAAGCGCAGAACAGGAATGGCTTGCGCAATTTCTTAGACGAGGCAAAAACCGATCGATGGTTGTAAACGCCAGATAAGTAAGTAAGCATATTTTCAAGCAGTCCCGTGAAAATTGTATAGGTAAGGTTAGATAGATATACATATCTATTAAGACAGAAAAATGTATTCTTTAAAGGTGGCCTCAGTGCTGCAAGTGTGAATTAAAACAATTTGCTTTACAACACTTCCTTCTACGCACGGGTTTGAGTTCATATTAATACATTTTTAACGCTGATTAAAGATTTGCTGGTAGTTTCCTTGATTACTCATTGTACAGTACAGTAAAAATCAAATGTCCTGTATTTGTTTGTGAGATCAAATCGAAAAGACAAAAACATTAAGAGACCAGTTAAGAATCCAGATGATACTCGTATATTTCTTAACACAATCTTGCATTGCAATCTTGCTGATTCAAGCATTGCTGTTAGTTTCCTTGAGTCCCAAGTGTTACAACAGTACAGTAAAAATGTCCTATATTTGCTTGCGAGATCAAATGAAAAACATTAAGAAACCACAAATATACAGTACGCAGCATAAAGTGCAGCAAAAGTTATTTATATAAATTAAGTTTTGTAATCAATATTTAAAAATAAAATATAAAAAAGCAATAATACATTCTCAAGGTCAATTCAAAGGCTCGTAGCTTGAATTAAGAAAAACTAACAACTATTTAATGGTCTCTCATGCAACAATTTTGTCCACTCCTCTGGATCTTCTTTATCAACAATATTGCAGCGATAAATTTTCTTGCCCTGGGTTTGCAATTCGGCGAATTTCGAAACAATAGGATCACGATTGCAAGATGCAACAGAGACAACAGCATTGTGCTCATCCAAAAAGTATGCAACAAACTTTAAATTTTCCAAATCTCCCTCAATGACGACATCGGAGAAACTGCCGTAGCCGGAATAACGAAATCCTTTGCCAAATATCATGGTAAAGAAGAATGGCACTGCATGCAAATTCTTTTCTCTGGCGGCTGCCATATTGATAGCTGCTACACGTCCATGATATTGAGCAAGTTGATAATGCCCAATAGTGGCGCGCTGATTTCCAATTGAGAAAATAGGTGCATGAGCAATATCACCGCCAACGTAAACGTCTGGAATATTTGTCATCAAATGCATATCGGTGTCAATGGAACCATTCGGATTAATAGTAATGCCAGAGTCACTTAGGAACTCTGTATTGAATCTTATGCCAGTTCCCATTACAAGTAGGTCGCATGGTATTTTGGAACCGTCCTTGAGTTGTACTTGCGCAACATTGCCATCTTTGTTGCCTATGATATCTTCAATGCCACTGTTCATGACCATCGTAACTCCATTGTCCTGAAACAGTTTAAGAACACGTTCGCCGATAACTTCTCCAAAACTTGGTTTCAATGGCACATTTTCGCGACCCACAAGCGTTACCTGAGGAGTAAAGAGCAGTTTTTAGTAATAGAATTCGGTCATGTCCAATACTGTTCAATACTTACACTTTTAACTTTCGAGACAAGATATGAAGCAGATTCCAATGCTATAAAACTGGCTCCCAAACAAACCACGTTCATCTCCTTATGGAGCTTCTTATTTATTTCAGCGGCTCCGGCGTGATCGCGCACCGTAACCACATTGCCAAGGTCAGCGCCTTTGATAGGTGGTTTATTCGGCTTACTGCCTGTAGCTATGAACACTTTATCGAACTTGATAGACGTTCCATTCGAGCAATGCACAGTTTTATTTGGGGCATCCAATTTGGTGGCTTCCACTCCGAGTATGGTCTCAATAGCATGTGTCTTGTAGAATTCCGCAGTACGGAATTGTATTGTCTCAATGGCAATGTCAAAGGATTTGGAGATTTTGATACGATCATAAGGCAAATTATTTTCTTTGCAAAGCATGACAATACGTCCTGTGAAACCTTCCTGGCGCAAAGTTTCTGCGCAAACACCAGCTGATGGTCCACCACCAACAATCACGTAAGTGCGTTCGTCTTCTTTGCTACGTTTCGCCATGTCCTTTAGACGTTTTGTATTTTCAAGATCCTTCCGCTTGGCACGGACCGTTACCTTTCCGTTCTGTTCAACTTCGACCTTGTAACATGGTATAGAGTCTAAACCGGGAAAGTCTTCGATGTCTCCTGTTTCGATATTGAAGCAAGCGCCATGCCAAGGACAGCGAACACGCCCCTCACCCAGGGCACCTGTGTGCAGAGGTGCACCGTAATGTGAACATTTGTTGCCGATGGCAGTGAGTCTGCCATTTTGCTTGATAAGCAGAATTTTGGTGTCAGCATTGAAGTCGAGCTGCTTCATTTCGTTATCGTTGATATCGGTTTCATTGCAGACCACCACCGGATCTGTATATTCAGTCATATTGGCTTCACAAGTTGATTGATAGGAACCAGTTGTGCCTGAAAGATATCACAAAAATATTCTTTATTAATATTTTTTTAAAGTAATTATTTTTGAAATAAATTAAAGAGTTTTATTTTTATTTTAACATTAAAACAATGATGATCTGATGATGGCAAAAATGAAGTTACATTTGTTAATTAAGGAGTTCTAAAAGTGAAACTTCTTCAGTCGCTTAAACAGCACTTTAGAATTGGAAAGAAAAAAATTACATGTATTAAAATAACGGTAAATTGTCGCCACTTCGGCCGGGTGATTTCGTCGATTTCGGCCGCAATCGGCAGTTTGAGAGTTTTGCATGTATGCACTAACATAGCGTCCACACGTGCAAGTGTAAGTTCGAAAAACTCTATACAATCAAATGTTTTTACTAACACACTCGTACTTTCGCACTTGCAGCTCTACTTGCAGCGCTATTGTCAACGAATTTTCAGAGGCAGTGAATTTTGACACTTGATGCAAGTAAATGTCAAAAAAGAGGGCAAGAGTGTTCTTTTTGCTATGCTTTTGGAGATTTTACCCAGATTTTTCACAATTTTATACAATACAAATTAATATCATAATTTTCTTCATTTTGTAGCTTTTCCAGCTCACGCAATACTACAATTGAAGCGATAACCTTTGCATTCGATGACCTTTTGTAAATGAACTTGTGCACATGTGGTCGCTGAAGCAACTTGCAAGGCTTTCGAACTTTTTTCGAAGACAATATATATTATCTACTTGCAAGTGGTTCCATGCACATGTGGACGCAGTGTAAAGATGCATTGGTAATATTTTCTTTTCTATTTATACAGAGTGGGCCATCAAGTGGTTACTTCTTAAATCATAGGTTGTTTTAACACTGACAGCTATTTCCGCTCGAAATCTTGATATAAAGTCAGAATCATACCTCCGCGGAAAGAAATCAGTCGCTTTACGCTAAGCCCAAACAGTGCGTTATTTAAAAAGAAGTTTTGGCCGAAATTAAGCACCCACCGTGCCTGTTGTACGCAAGTTTGTGAAAAAAGTTCGTGAGACTGGTATGCTAGTGGATAAAACTCCTGGTCCCCGTCGTCGTATGGTGCGCACAGACGAGAATGTGGCCTTTTTGGCTAGGCAGCCACTTGAACGACGTTGTGTTCCATTATTAATGGGAATGTTTGCTCTAACTAATAAAGCCATAATACATGCAAAAAAAATTATTTTCTTAATTTTATTGCATTAAAAAAAACAAAAATTGTATTTGGCCCACCCTGTTTTATTGACAATGGTTGCAGTATTCACTTATAGGTAAATCCACTTTGACTATGCATGCCTCATGCTCTGAAGTGGTTGTGAGTTCGGATACATATGAAACTGCAAAATATATGATTTTTGTATTGGATATCCATCAAACTTCTTAATATGGTTGTTCTATTGGCTAACTTAGAAACTGCAGAGTTGTCTTAAATTGGTTATTATAGTAGAACAACCAGAGCAATGTTTCTCCGGAAAAATTTACCTTTTTTATTCGATTTCGTACCTCAATGTTTTATGAATGATTGAAATAATTTTCATTCGTAATTTTACTTAGAACCGTAGCCAAGCGAGGTTTTTTTCGGGTATTCTTTTTATTAGAGCTCCTGATTTGAAGTGAACATGGGAAACATGTGTTTATGTGTGTTTAAGAATTTTTACTGAATGCACGAACTTGAACGACACGTAAATGATAAACACGATTGCAAAAATTCGTGTTCAGCAAAGCACGGTTTCACGCTTTTACGTCCTTCACGCATTTAAGCTAATTTTCGAAGAAAGTGTAGTCTTAAGACATGAATAAAGGATTCTTTGGACAAGATATTGCAATAGGTTTGCGACTCTAGATCGTGTTTTCCGAAATTTTTGTGGATACATGAGCTTCAACGGCTGTCTGGGCTTAACTAAGTTTTCAGGTCTGTCTGGATTAGCACTTAAAAGGATTTTATGAGATCCTTGGTCAAAAATAGATGGTTATGTGAGGTTAAATCTCGATGGATGATTATCTCAGGCTAAACATGGGTGAAATGGTCATTTAAGCGTTGAATAATTGGGCAAAATGGACAAAAAATAATCCTTTGGCGAATCGGATGCACTGAAATAATCTTAGTTGATAGGTGGATATGATGCGGTCGAAATCAGGGAATATCTTGTCCAAAGGTTCCTTTAGAAGCATTAGGAGTTCACTTAGTTCAGAAATACTTCCAATTAGGGCTGGAAGCCTACTTTTAATACATTTTTATGTCAATCAATTTTATAAATTCACTATAATATAATAATAATAAATTATAAAATATATAATAAATATAATACAGGGTTTTCCAATAGGGACTTGACAACTTTGAATTAAATTTCTGAACGCACCCTTTCACTAATCATCGAACTGTCACTGTCAACTTATTCCGTAAGCTCAACATTTTCAACATCATGGTAAAGTACACGAACGAGCAACGTCTGCAAATTATAAAAATTTACTACCGAAATTCGGAGTTGGTGATCGTCACTTTAAGAGCGTTAACTGTAATTTTCGGTCGTAATTCTCGCCGTAGTAGACAGACCATAACAAGTTTAGTGCAAAAATTTGAGTCTACATATTTGTTGTGTGATGTTGCCGTACCAGTGAGAAAACGGATTGGTCAAAGTGTTGAAAATATAGCTGCCGTTCAGGTGTCCTTAGCAAACGATACAAAACAGTCAATTCCACGGCGTTCTCAAGAATTGATCATCGCCCATATCACTTTATGGCGAATTTTGCGTAAGGATCTTGGTTTACACCCAAGATGCAAGATCAAGCTGATTCAAGAATTGAAACCGATGGACCATTTGAAGCGATGTACGTTCTCCGATTGGGCTCTGGAAAAGCTGCGCCAAAATGATGAATTTCATCGCAAAATCATCTACAGTAACGAAGCTCATTTTTGGCTCAATAGGTTCGTCAATAAGCAAAATATGCCTTATTGGTCGGGTGAAAATCCACATGTGCTTCATGAATCCCCACTTCATCGACAAAAAATAACTGTTTGGTGCGGTTTGTATGCCGGCGGCGTCATTGGACCATATTTTTTCGTCGACGATAACGATCGTAACGTTACTGTGAATGGCTATCGCTATCGTGCCATGATTACCGATTATTTTTGGCCCGAATTGGAAAATATGGACTTGGACGACATGTGGTTTCAACAGGATGGTGCCATAAGCCACACAGCGCACGTTACAATCGATTTATTGAAGATTAAATTTGATGAGCGTGTTATCTCAAGAAATGGGCCAGTCGATTGGTCGCCTCGTTCGTGCGATTTAACGCCTCTAGACTATTTTCTTTGGGGCTACGGCAAGTCATTGATCTATGCCAACAAGCCGACGACGTTGGAAGAGCTCAGAGCCAACATTGAACACGAAATAGCGGCCGAAATGTGTGGTCGACTAATCGAAAATTGGGTCTAACGAATCGACCGCTGCATACATGCCCGCGGTGGCCATATGCACGAAGTCAAGTTCCATTCATTCATGTTTTGATTGTACTTCAAACCGATAGTAAAGTATTTGAAATATCTCAAATGTTTTGCGTTTTATTTCAAATAAAGTTGTCAAGTCCTTAATGGAAAATCCTTTATTAGACTTGATTCTAGCAAAAATATTGTTGAGTTTTAAGCAAATGTTCATTGAATTAAAAAATTTTTTTCTTAATATCATATTTCTTAAATTTGCTCAATTCTAGAAAAATAATGCTTGAATTGAGA
This sequence comes from Pherbina coryleti, assembly GCA_943735915.1. NCBI lineage: Eukaryota > Metazoa > Arthropoda > Insecta > Diptera > Sciomyzidae > Pherbina > Pherbina coryleti. Next base: position 112,721,694 of record OX030951.1, read on the forward strand.
AATTTACGCTTGAGTTCAATTTGAAAGCGTATTTGCTTGATTCAAGTATAGAATGCTTAATTTTTTTCTCTCCGTGTAACATGAATAATGATATAAAAGAATGAAGCAAATCAGTATTTTAAGTCTTTTATCCAATTATTTGATTCCAACTTCTTTTCAATAAAAGTTTTGACATTTGTCTATGCTGTGAGCAATTTCAATACATATCCCTCTTCAATTAAGTCAAGGTTTTGTCAAGTTTTTGGATCATTTTATTACTTTTATGTCCAATCATGGCTTAAAGATGATTAACTTGCTTTGCACACGCGTCAGCAATCGATTGAGTACATTGCCTGTTAAAGTTGTAGCTGTTTTGTTGTTTTTCATTATTTTTTACCAGTATTATTCAAAAGTTGACCTTAAGATATAAAAATATGACTTAACATTGGAGAATAATTTTATTTTTAAAACGAAGATCATGTTTGTCAACACGTATGTATGTGTATAACCATGTATGTATCTCAAGCAATAGACATATCACGTTAGCAATTGCAACGTGCTCTCGCTTAAAAGTATTTATAATAATTTGTTATTTTAACAGTTTTAGTGAGAAAACTAAGAATGCAAATAAAGTAAATACTAGTAAATGGAATGCTTACCAAAGTCTTAATTTGGATTAATTTTGGGTATATATTTAAATTAATCGGTATGCGTGCAATGGAAACATTATTGAAAAAATAATAGAAGAAATAAATAAAAATACAGATCTATTTTATGACAGCATGATTGGTTTTAAATAATTTATCGTGCCTCACTGTAATTACTCTTAACTGGAAAAGCTAATTTCTAAAAATAATTACTTATTCAGCGAAAATGCGTTTTTAATAGCTTAACGAGTTAAAAAAAATATAAAGACTTAATTAAACGTAACTGGAAATTAAATAGAAGGTAGTGTAAGTAAAGTCAATTAAATGACTGATTAGCATTTGGTGTGTTGATAGAGAATTTATCATCTATGGAACTATGTAGTTTTTAAAGTTCTTATATTTTCCCAACATCTCACCCTCTTTAGATAATAACGCTTCTGGGTTGAAAGCTGCATTTTCTTAAACTTTTACTGTGGGAAATCTGATCTATATTTTTAATTCTCCAATTATTTCATTTCGCACAGCAAATTTCTATTTGTAAGTTTAAGTACTATATCGATGGCTTAATATAGAAAAGGCGTATCTCGTTTTTGTTCGAAATCGCATTTTTAATATATTCTGGTAGACCACTCTCAAATACATCTCCCTTAAAAAAAATCAATGCGTTTTTTTGTTGTTGTTGTTATCTATTTCAAATATAAATATCATTAAAAAGTTTTTATATCCAAAGTTTTCCAGATTCCATCCAGTTCTTTTATTCTCCTGTAAAGTAACAAAAAATCGAGTTACGCCTTTTCTATATTAAGCCATCGATATAAAACAAACTTTTTTATAATACAAAATTGGTTGAAAGAATAACACATTATAATAAGTCGATAAAACTCCACAAATCGATAGCTAGGCTTTAAACAGAACCAAAATACTGCACACAAAAAGGGACTTAAAGAGGTGTAATGTATACAAAAAGAAACAAAATCAAAAGAACGACATATTCTTGTTTGTCCACTTCACATGAGAATGTCCCATTTCTTTTTCCCCACACTTCGGGTAGGAGATGAATGCCACGTCGGAAGAACACCTCGTCTTTTATGCAATTGACGAATCGACCTATTTTTCTACTCAGATGGACCATAAGCAGCTATGGGCACGGAGCAAGCTTCGGAGCATTACTACTTAGGCTTATGTAACAATACCAAACGCAACAACAAAGTAAAGACAAAAGACAAACACAGAAACAAATCAGAAACTTTAAATGTAGTGGTGTCCATACCCGACCATAGGTCATCGATCGAAACAAGTGGTTATAAGAATTAGCAATATTAGGAGAAAAAACCCACGACGGGTGGGTCCTATCCCATTTCAAGTATGTTTTAACCAGTTTTGTGAAGTATAAATTAGAGAACGAACAAAGTAAAGCTATACATCAAAAACCAAACGAGACATATAAAACCATTAATAACATATTGAATTTAAATATATTGTTTTTTAATTTCAATATTTTTATTTTTATATAAATTTTCTTTAAATGCGATAGTTTTATTTTCAAATAGTAAATATTTGAAAGATATTTAATAAAATCCGTGCATAATTTTAATATATATTTTATTAATTCTGTTTAAATATTTAAATATTACATTTAATTAAAAAAGTATTTAAATAAATTTTAAATATTTACGTAGTCGATTTATGCAAATGCGTTATTGGTGCAAAAATGACTCGCTTTTTGGATAAATTAAAAAAGTTTTTGGATAAATTTAATATTTTTTCTCTTAGTGTAGGCGTCTTTCTTTGTAAGCGACTGATTGGGCTTCGAACGTTTCATATAGGAATGCGAATAACACAGAGTGGAAGACTACGCTAAAAGAACGCGTAAAATCTAGATGCTAATCCATGGTATAATAATACAAGGTAGTATTGACAGTTGCTTGGGAAACCAGCATCTGTCAAAAAAAAAGTCAAGAAAGAGAGCGTTCAATTATGCTTATGTTTTCGCCATTGTTTATATTTCAGAACTTGCAAATAACCACACATTTGATAACAAAATATTGCATATTTTATTTTATTAATAGTGAGTTATTTTTACTAGAACGACGATAATTTGTAAACTTAATGTTATTAAGTGTAAACATAAAAAAAAAAGGTTGAAAACGTTTAAGTGCAGCAACCTCAGCAGCTGCAGATGGATGTGGACGAAATTGAAGAAGTTTTCAATTAAAATTAAAACACCACGGCTGGAAAACGTTAACACAAATCACACATAATTTTTTCACAACTTTCATTATTATAATTGTTTATTTAACGCACATATTTTGCGGAATTTGTTTATTTTTACATTCGTCTAATTTTTGTTGCACGAACTATTGTTTTTGACAGATGGTGGTTTTCTTGTTGCTGAGAAAATCTATACTTGTCAATGCTACCTGTATAATCGTATCATGATGCTAATCCATATGGAGTAAAAGTCAAAATGGTAACCTGTCGTTTGTTAAAGATCGCTCAGACTTTGGACTTTCTCCGAGCCTGGGTTTCCTTCAACTGAACTTTCTGTTCAGTTATTGGCGTTTACGTATACCAAAGCAAGCGAAGGCTTGACAAATGGCCGGAAAGGCTTTGGCGTCTGTTTTTTTGATTCAAGTGGCATTTTGTTTATTGACTATTTGAGAAAAGGAAAAACAATCAACAGCGACTATTATTGTAAATTATTGGATCGATTGAAGAACGAACTCGCAAACAAACGGCCCCATTTATCGAAAAATTATATTTCTGCAAGACAATGCTCCAGCTCACAAATCGATCGAAACCATATCCCAATTGCACGAGTTACGCTTCGAACTGCTTCCTCATCCCCCATATTTTCCAGATTTGGTCCGCAGCGACTATTATCTGTTCCCAAATTTAAAAAGGTGGCTCCAGGAAAGGAGATTTGCGACGAATGAACAGGATGAATTGGAAACTAAAGTATATTTCGCAATGCTTGAGAAATCTTACTATTTAAAGGGCAACGCAATGTAAGAAAATCGTTGGAATAAGTGTATCCAACTTGAAGAGGGGACGATGTGGAAGAATAAGCAAAAATTGGCAAAAATCGTGTGTTTTCTTTGTAAGACCGGCATCTTGAACGCCTTAGTAGTTAGGCCTATATCCTTTAGGAAACAAAATTTAGAGAGCAAAAGAGTCTGCCAAGTATTGTAGCCCAAGTATTGAGTCACCAAAATTTTGCAAAACCTTTTGCTTCGTTAGTTTCTCAATTTTCGTTTATTTTTTTTTAAATTTAGTGGGAAAGACTTAACTTTCGAATTCTTTATTTTTTGCAACGGATTTATAAATAAAATCATTGAAAAAAATCATCAGGAAAAACTTCATCAAATTTGCAAATTTTTGCTGTGAAATCATGCACTTTTCAAGCTTAATAAAGTTTTGTACATACACTACATCGTTTTTTTTTTTTGAGCGTTGGCAACCCTTTTCGACGAAATGAAATAATTTTTACTTGTGAACTTATTTTAATTGATTTAAATTGAAATTGTTTTCTCCTGCGGACTTAGTTTTTTATTGGAACATGGAAAAGGTTACTGTAGTTTACTAACGTATGACTTGGTTGGGGCTTAAGTCACGAAGTTGTGCTGTGCTAATCATAAATGAAGAGTATTAATAATAATATCAAGTTCTACGAAAACTTGGTACAAACTTTTTGGACTAAGTTTCGTTCTTGAATGTTGAATAAACCGTTAAAGAAGAAAAAAAATGTTCTGGTTTTTTAAAAGGTTTTTAATTATTATATAAGCTTGATATAAAACGTTTCATTTTTTTAATTTTTTGTTACGTATTTAAAAAAAGTCTCGACATGATTCTAGTGGAAAGTTAAAATTGCTTCGTTTTTTCACAATACTGTACATAATTTGAAATGTTTAAAAATTGCAAACATCCACATATTGTAGACAAAAGTAAACAATTTTGCTCATATGGTCGGAGCTGTTTTTATTATAGTTTACTCAAGTTTAAAAAACATTTATATATATGTATATGTATGTGTTTAATTTTAATACTAGTTCAATTATAAATGAAAAAAAACTAAATCGCCATCATAAGTACTTGTCGTCAAACAATTTATATAAAAAAATTGGTTTTTAAAAATCATGACTCAAATTCACACTTGTACTCAATTTAATAAAAAAAATTAATAAATGCATTTAAGTTATTTTGTTAGACGTACAAACATTTTATTCCGCTTATCTCGTTTGTTTTCCTGTAAGCAGCCTCATGCGAAAAACCCCATTTATTATTCCAGACGTGCTTAACTGAGGCTATGAAATACAACGTTCAACTCATTTAAATAATAAACAAGTTTATTTTAAAATTAATTATGAATTTGAACTTAGTAGTGGTTTTGGAGTTAGTAGTTTAAAACTAAACAAATGTGCACTTATTATTATTATTATCTTTTTTTTTTTGTTTTTGGACCTAACTCATTAACTCGCCCGGTAACTCGTCTCAATTTTAAACAAAGGTTAACTTCAACAAAATTTAAAATTCTTTGACCTGAGTTTAAATTATACCGCCGGTTACTTATCACAAAAAAAAATCTTTGTTTAACTTGGTTTAAATTAAATTTAAACTTTAAGTTAAAATTTAAGTTTAAGTTAAATTAAAGTTAAATTAATTTAATTAAAATTAAACTTAACTTAAAACTTAAAATTAACTTATGTTAATTAAAGTTAAGTTAAATTAAATTTAAACTTTAAGTTTAAATTTAAACACAGAAATTCTAGATTTAAGGAAGTTTTTTACCTTTACGATTTTAAAACCTTCCATTGCACACTTCTTGGGTCTGGCTGGACCCCTATATATTTGTATGCATTTGTATTGAACAATACATACATTATTATTTATAGACCAAGCAGGTATATATTTTTTAATTTCTTACCATTTGTAATGGTTTGGGCATCTATCGAGCTACCTGGAGAAGTGAAAATAATTCCTAAATATTAGGCCTGTGCTAAAAGCATCGATCGAGTCGAATAGTGAAACTTGACTCGAGCCCAAGTCAAATAATTCGTATTTTCAATTGCTCCGATTGTACGAATAACTAGTGGTATTTTTTGAGTTTCGGGCTTTATTGGGAATTATTTAACAACAATGCTAAGTAAAAAAATAATAAGTTGAAATGAATGAGGGAAATAGGAAATAGTAATATAAAAATTTGTTTGATAAATTATTCGGAGAAACTCGAAATTCAGGAGTTATTCGACAATTTTGGAATTTTTCGCTCAACCGAGTTACTCGAAAACAAGAGATTTTCAATTTGAGTTTCGAGTCGAGCAGTTCAACTCGAATCGCAACGAACTACTCACCGTTCGAAGTACTCGCACAGGCCTACTATATATCTTTTGGTTTTCAAAGGAAACATGTTTCTTTTCGGTTAATTTTGTTCTTAATTTTAAATCATATAAAAGGAGATTGAAGACACAACAAAAGGGATTATAAATTAAATATGATACGAACTCTCTTATGCGTTCTGAGGATTGCAAACAATCACGAGTCATGTATACGAGACTTTTGAATATTGTTGGCATACTAGGTTTGAGCATGACGCAAAAAAAAAACGAGTTTTACGACGCAATTTGTCCCCTCCTTGAAAACAAAGTCGCCAGTCTCTCTTCGATGCCAGTGTATCGACTCCGCTTTGTTGGTTAACCATAATATTCGGTGGAATATTTATTTGTCTGCCAAAAAATTATTCCATTGACAAACGAGTCGAAAATTGACCAATAACATTCGGACTATTCATTCGATTTTCGATGTTCTGCGTGAACAAAATAGACAGTCTGAGTACATATTTACAATGAAAAAGTAATAAAAATTCAGATAGAATGCATTATATTCCATATGTTTTCAAATATATAGGGGTCTGGCCAGACCCGAGGTGTACAACCGAAGGTGTAGTTTTGACATGTACATTTTTCGACCTATTCGAGTTTCTTTTCTTAACAGTTCTTTTTTTAAATCGATTGAGAATTAAATTTTAGGAAGCTACCTAGAAGCTCATTTCGATATCTAAACTAGAACTATGCTAAAAGACCGCTCAAAATTGAAAAAGGTCTGGCCAGACCCGAGTGTACAACGCAGAGTTAAATAAAGATTTCTAAAAAATATTCTCTAAGAATTTAAATCTTTATATTATTAAATCTCTGCTTTAATTGGACAAGCAACCTTAATTGGACAAGCAACATGTGTTAATATATAGAACTTTTCTCATAGCGAAGTTTAAGCTGTCAACCTCAGGTTTAGTAAACTGTCGATGAAAATGTGATAAGTTTCGAAAATAACTTTAAATGTGTTTAAAATTTAAACTCTGTTTATGAAACCTGAAGTTGAGGAAATTGCATTTTTGAGATGAGTTAACGGTCTTTAGATCATTTATGTAAAATCTTATTTTGAAATTGTCTTTGTTTATTAGTTCTTAAGATATTGCCGTGGCGTTCGTGGCGTAGTTGGTTAAAGTGCGTGGCCGCTATGTCAACGAACTTGGAGACCCAGGTTCGAACCCCAGCAGCGACAGAAGATTATTTATATTAAAATAATTTTTCTGTACGGCCGCCACCTCTCTGCAGACAATGGCAAACCTCAGAGAGTAATCAAAATGCCATGTAAAGCTTCTTGAGAATAAGAACATTCCGTTCATCGCCGTTCGGAGTCGGCGTTAAGCCTGTAGGTCCATTTCTCGGTCAATTGTGTACAAACTTAATAACACGCACAACACAATTGATCATAAGAAGCTAGGTTAAAGTCCTTTCAAGGGCTGAAATGGCCAGTTATTTATTTTTTTTTATTTTAAGATATTGCTATAAAACAAGAGGGCACAACTAGAACATTACACTCTTAAAACTGATTGAAACATAACAAAAATAAGTTTATTTATTATTTAGAATAATAAATTTAGAAATTAGCCACAAAGCTTCTTCTCATAAAGAAATTCCTGGAATTTCCCATTCAAACAAACCGCGTTTGAGATATTGTCAAAAAACATTTTTTTTTGTTTGGGTTGGTAGATCTGTCATCTGGTTCTGCGAATTTTGAAATGTTGAATTAGGTTGAGCAAAGAGTTTGTTTGAAATTTTGTGTTTATTATGTTAGAAATTCATGTGAAGAATTGTGTAGAAATAAAAGCTGTTTTCTGTCTGCCGCTTTCACACATTATATTTCACACACATAATTTGGTGAAAACCTGACTTAAGGTCTGATTTGCTGAAATATTGAGACTTACCTAGTTCTGCCAGTATCAGCGATGTATCTGGTATGGGGTATTGATTAAGATAAGTTTTATCGTCGATTTTCATAAAGACTGTTACCATGCGTAACAAATGACAAGTAAAAAAAGAACAAAGAAAATTCACTAAAAAATTTAATACTATATTTACCCCTATTAAATACCATTCAAAGAATATTAAAAAAAATATATTTTGCACCTTTTACAAGATTTGTTATCTAAAAACAAAAATTTTAAATGTTTTTAAAGTTTACTTTGGATGTGTGCTTTTGATAATTATCTAATTTTAAAGAGTAATGATAATATATCGCTCGTTCTCTACAATAACGTTACAACTAAAAAAACTAAATTTTTCAGGAGAAGCATTTTAAGTTTTGAACAGACAAAGGAAATTAATTCACCATTTTCAAAATATGGACAAAACATCAAATATACAAGTACTACTGTAATGTACATGGTTTAATCCATACAAAATGACAAAAAAAAAACTGGTGATTATCGATATATAATAAGATCTAATCGGAAATATATTGAGGTGAATGAATCACAAATTCTACTCTCCTGCAAAAACTAAAGAATATATGGTTACCAAAATTGTACACAGCATAGATCATGGTAACACGAATGTTATTAATGAATTGGAATAACCACACGGTCGATTGCTGTTTTGTTTCCGGCTTATACGCATATATCCATGATTCGTTACCTGTCACGATTTTATACACGTCTTTTGAAGCACCACGTTTGAACTTTTTAATCATTTTCTTACACCAATGGACGCGAGACTTTTTTGAGCAATTGATAAATTATGGGGTATCCAATTTTTTAACAGATAAGTGTTCATGTAAAATCGAATGTATTAAAGTGGAACTAATGTGCAAGGATGTCACATGACGATATATCACATGACGATCTTGCATTATTAGTTCACGTATTGCATCGATGTTTTGTGGCACAACAACAAATTTTGGACGACCTTCACGAAATTCGTCGGCGACCGAACTACGACCACGATTGAATTCACTATACCAGCGATATACTGTGGTTTTTGACAATGCTTTATCGTCATACAAAGAACTGAGTTCATCGATACATTCTTGTTGAGATAATACATGTCGCAATTTATTTGGAAAGTTGGCTCCAATGAAGAGGTGATGGCTGAAACTGAAGCGAATTTTGAGGCGAAGCACAAATCGTTCTACAAACCCGGTATTGAAAAGTTAGAAAAGTGGTGCAATGAATGTATTGCTCTTGAAGGAATCTATGTTGATGAGTAAGAAGAATATTTGCAAAAAAAGTTTTTTATTACTTAGTCTCGGGACTTATTGGATCATGTGTTAGACTACAAGAAACCGTTGAGATATTTAAAGTTAATTTTCATGACCTACTGTGTACTTTTGTTTGCTATAATAAAATTTTATCTGTCAAATTTTGTAAGATTATTAACTATATTCTCTTTTACAGTTATAGCTCAGCTTAATGCAATAAATGCAAATCGGCGAGACAAATTGAAACAAAATCGACATGTCTTAAATGGGTGTAACTCGGCATTGAAGCGTAGTAATAGTGGACCATTTAATCTAAATGCTCTATTTAAACCTCGTTTCCTCCTACAACAAAGTGTGGGCGTTCCAAAGCAATTTTGTTTTCTTCTTTCATCTTAATTGAACTTTGTTGAACCACTACCGTCATCATTGCTTCATTGCTGTTGCTGTTTGGCTTCTTTTAATTTTCTTTTTTTTTATCGTCTGGAACTGATTGGACAGACTTTTATGCGTTATGCACATCTTGAAGTCACAAAAAATATTAAACATATGATTTCATATTATTTTTAACTTGATTCAATGCCAAGCTAAAACAGAAACTTCTTTCCAGCAGCCTTTGATATCTTAACCGGTTTACCAACTTTTGCTTTCGCTTTACTTCTTGCGGTTCACGATAAAATCAATAAAATACTTTATAAAATTCTTATAAAGAACACATAGAATTGCTTACTTTATTTTATTCTTAAGAGCCACACGCGATTGCGATTCAAAATTCAACGCTAGACTGATTATTATAAAGAAAATGCTAAATTTACAGAGCAATGTTTGTTGCTTTTATTTATGTTGAGTTTGCCTCTTTTATTGGTTTCTCTTTCATTTGTAGCTAAATATTTTCCAACAACGGTTCACCAATGCTAAATCAACAACGTTGGACGCACGACAGTCCAAGAAATGATGTGTATTTGGTTACATGATTGTTGTTTGTTTTCTTTTATTTAGCATCAAATCGGCCGACTCAACACGCAAATAAAATAAAAAGAAATAAGAGTTATAAAATTAACTAAATTGTATTTGTAGATGGGTGCATTTTTACTATTTCAGCCGAAATAATTATGCTCACTTATAGATTATACAGCAGTAATTTTAAACCGGCAACATATGTACAATGTTATGTACCCGGGAATATATTCAATGCGATCATCTGAATAGCAACTAACAAGAGGTCAGAGAATTTACACACTTTTAAACACACTAGTATTTGGGCCCATGGTAGAATTATAAGGTAGGGCCGGGTCGTTCAGTGCCCTCACGCGTCAACGAATAGTGGATAGTGAAAAGGTCGGGTAGTTGTCAAAATGACGAAGTTGGTGGAAATGTCAAATGAAAAAAGAAATATCATGTTTTCAATTTGTAAATAGTGCGGACACGTGTGTTAAGTTTGTGTTAATTTGAGTGGAAATATTGTAAAAACATTGTAAATAAATCTATAAAATGCCGCGGAAGTGTTAAATTTGAAAAAAGCTTGTAAAAAGTTTAACCTAAAATCAACTGCGAAACATGAACATAAAGAAACTCGATATGAACGGCTGATTTTGACAACTAGCCCCCTTTTTCGCTGCTTTCCACTCCATTCTTCTCCGAGTCGGCCCTACCTTATAATTCTACCATGTTTGGGCCTATTCGGCGAAATCTGTTATTCTGTTACGCATTTTCTGTTATCAATCGTAACAGATGTCGATCATAAAAGATCTGTTAAAATTGGTATTCAGTATATCGAACTTTTATAGAAACCTGTTATCAATCTTCGAAGATAAAAATCTATTACAATTCCGTTAACTTCTGTTATGAAACAGCTGATTGTTGTAAATAAATTTGTTCATAGCAAACAAAATGCAGAGCGAAAAAGTAAGTTAAGGGTTGTTTTAGGCAAAAGCTAATTATAAATTAAATAATTTTTTTCTTCAGTACATTTCAGTCATCTTTAAATTCGCTGCTGGTACACTGACGTTCATAAGCAAATCGAAAAAAACGCAAGTCAACAAAATGCAGCCAATTCATGTTGTTGTTAGCGGCGCTGCCGGCAAAATTGATTCTCATCTTGCATTAGCTCGATATTCCTCAAATGGTTGATGTACTCGAGGGTGTCGTTATGGAATAGCCGATTGTTCACTACCTCTAGTACGTCAAGTTGTACCAACAACTGATCCAGTCATGGGCTTCAATGATGTTGCCGCTGCCTTCATGGTTGGTTCAATGCCATGTAAGAAGGGTATGGAACGCAAGGATTTGCTCTCGGCGAACGTGAAACTTTATAAGACACAGGGCCAGGCGGTGGATCTACATGCACGCAAGGATGTTAAGGTGCACAGATTGCTGTAAAAACATAATTTTTTGACTAAATTCCCTGATGCTAGAAATGAGACAGTGTGCATAAAATCAGTCTGGGATGCCGACTTACTGCAGGGAAAATTTGATGAGACCGTGGAAAAGCGTGGCGCTGCTGTGATTTCCGCACGTAAGATGTCTTCTGCCATGTCTGCCGCTAAGGCTGCTTGCAATCATATGCACGATTGGTGGCACGGCACTCTTGCTAGTCAGTACGTCTTACGTGTCATTTCGGATGGCAGCTATGGAACGCCCAAGAATTCCAACGCATTCCCTGTTGTGATCTCAAATAAGCAAACAACTTTTTTAAGGTTTGCAGATCAACACAATGGGTGTTGACTTAAGCATTTGTATTTGGTATTTTATACTTAAATTTTATAAATTATAATAAAATAAAATAAAATTTTTATTTGTAAAAACATTTTCGTCATAGTTTTAATAGAAAATACTCGCTTTTGTTTTGGTTTTTATTCGATGGTTGAATTTCATACTCAAAGTACATTTTAAATATCAAAGTTCATATGCAAAATTGCAAGTTGAGTGCATATTAATAAAGATATAAAGAAATAAAAAATTATATTAATAAAGATAAAAGCTTAAATATCGAATTTCGTCATCACAGACTTTGGATGTTCCACGATTGGTTCCAATTTGTTCATGAGCAGTCGAGCATTCACCTTATCTAATCAAAATAGCTAAGGATGCGCATGCCAGGAAGTTCGAGTTCTTCTAAAAAACAGTAAATTGATCACAAACATACACATATATTTATACTTAACAATTAGTTTACTTACATTTTTCGCCTTTTTTCGGAATTTCTTATTGAAATTCACAAATAAATATCCATTTCAGATATAAAATGTCACTTTAATAGAATTTGTTATGATAAAAGACTCAAAAATCTGTCTGTTATTCTGTTATGGTTTTTAACAGATTTCATAACAGATTTTGTCGCGCTGAATACCAATTATAGAATTTGGAATAGATTTTTTGACAGTTCGAAAATCTGTTAGGATTTATAACAGATTTCATAACAGATTTTGTCATGCAGAATATGAATTTAGAACGCATAACAGATTTTTTGACAGCTAAAAAATTTGTATGGGAAATCATAACAGAATAACAGAATTTTTTCATAAAAGATTGCGCAGAATAGGCCCAATTGCCTGTGGTCGAAATTCGACCAACCAATATCGATTTTTCTCTTGTTTTTTTTTGTTTTTTTTTAAAAAAAAGCTTGGCAAAGTTGAAAAGAAGATGGCTTTACCGTAGACGCATCAGTAAATTTTGACGTGACAGTCTATCTTTATTTTTGTCATTATCCTTGAATTCGTTCCGAAACTTACCTTTATTCATATTCTTATTCTTATATGTGTTCTAATAATTGTCCTACTTCAGGTCCAAATTCTTGTTTTAATCCATGTCCAAAGCTCTGACCTTAGTCTTGTTCAAATCCTTTCCTAATCTTTGCCCCACTTCCTTTCTTAATCAATATACTAATTGAACTTATCTCTGTTCTATTTCTTGTCATTATACTTTTCCCAATCTTGCCCCAAATATTGTTTTGGGTATGTCTCAATCTTCCATGTCCTTGTCAAAGCAATCTTCCCAATTCTTGGCAGAACTTTTGGCCTAATACTTGTCCAATTCTGTACTCTAATCTTCGTCCTACTCCTTATCTTATTTCTGGTCCTAATCTTTGTCCACATCTTTGTTCTTATCCTTTTTCTAAGCCTTATTATAATCCTTGTTCTAATACTTGTCCTTATTTTAATTTTAATTTAATTTTTTTTTTTGCTTTTACATTTAGTGCATTCTGGTTACTTTAATCAAGGGGTTCCCTGAAAGACACTGATTCAATTCATTTTTTATTGTTGTAAAATTAAATTTTTCCTATCAGTATAATTTTTGTTTTATCATATTTGTCGTGCCTCATATACACTCCAAGTAATAATTCTATGCAACGCCGTTGAATGATTGATGAATTTTGGTTCTTGCAACGGCTCTCTCCACAGTATCGGAACGGTACAGAGGGATTCAAAATACAGCCATGAGTATGAGAATGCATACATTTATTTTAAAATGTAATAATCACATAATATATTAAATTTTTTTTGTTATTTTTATTATTCGGCATATCTGTGGCACAGTACCTTTCGAATGATGAAAGTTTCATTCCCTTTTTTTTTATTATAAATTTTAAAAAAGTGTACCACTACATTCGATGTTTGCGTATTAATATAAAGATAATATATAAAGTAGATAAGGAAATGGCTTAAAACATAGATTTCTGTATATAACTTTGGAGTGGTTTGAAATATTTGAAAAAATTTTTCACAGAAACACTGTGAAACTGTAGAACTGTAAAAAATACAAAAACAACATTTTGAAAAATTTAATTTTCATTAAAAAAATCATAGGATTTCATCATGATTTTCGATGATAGAAACACTTTATTAAATTATATATCAAAATGAAGCAATTTTTGCAAATAAATGGTATGTTATATGAAAGAGTGTGAGAGAAGAAAATAGAAAAACAAAAATAAAATTACAAAAAAAGAATTTCTGGTCTAATTTTTAAGCAAAAGTTGAATATTTTAGAGTTTTTTTGAAAACAACATAAGAAATTGAATTAGTGAGATAACGGTAAATCTCTTCTTATTTCTCAAAAGTTATTTAATTAAACTTTCAGACAAAGAAAATTAATGGAAAATCGATTGAAAAATGGCTGAGATATTTGTATGCAAAATCAAAATTTGAAATATCAATGGTTTTTTCTCATTCTGAGGCAATGACATTGCTTTAAGAAATGCATTGCATGGAAAAAATCTACAGGTTTCGAAATATCGCAATACTTTTGATGTCATAATAACGGGAAATTTTTTTAACAGGCTATTCGTGGAAAATATTAGCAAAAAAGTTTTCGTATACCGTTATTTTTCTCAACCAACGAATTTTCATACAAAAAACATTGTACTGAAAACATCTATAGTTTTCAAGATATCACAATAATTTTGATGTCAAAACAACGGAAATTTTTCAAAACATCTATAGTTTTCAAGATATCACAATAATTTTGATGTCAAAACAACGGAAATTTTTCAAAATTTACTATTTGTAAGCAATTTTACCATCACAATATACATATATTGACACTTGTTACATGAAAAAGTGCTTATTGTAGGGTAACCGTAAACGATGGTGAAAAATATAAAATTTTTTTTTGCACATCTTATGAATGTCTAAATTTTTCTCTTATATCATGTTTTGCCATCTGTTATAGTTTAGCTTTTATTTAATAAATGCTCTTTTTCCGCTCATATTTGAGGTCAAAGGTCACCAATCTTATCATATTGTGCAGTCAGACCTCTCATCCGATACCTCATTCTTCATTCTACTTCTTCCCAGTTCTGAGATCCCTAACTAAAATTAATATAAACTTTCAACATTAATATTTCGGGTCAAAGGTCATCAATTTAAAATCTAACATAATTCGGCACATCTATGGTGCAGTACCTTTCGAATGATATACGTTTCATTGTCCTTATTCTAAAATAAATATTGAAAAAGTGTACGACAGCATTCGATGTTTGCGTATTAATATATAAGATTTAAAAAAAAAACTTTGTTATTTAAACTATTAAATGCAATTCGAACTTAGCTTTAGAAAAGCAAAAAAATTGCCCATGATTTTCTAGCTTTTTGAAAATTAAATAAATTGACCAAACCTCAAATTCTTTTGTTTTATTATTACACGGAGAGAAAAAAATCTAGCATTGTATGCTTGATTCAATGCTTGATGCTTTCAGTTTACACTCAAGCGTAGATTTATCAATTTAAACAATTTATTTTGCTAAAATTGAAAAAATTTAAAACACATGTTATTAAGAAAAAAATGTTTAATTCAAGACACATTTGCTTTAAACTCAAAAATATTTTATTAGATTCAAGTCTTATACGAGGGGTACTATTTATATTTCGGGAGCTGGCAACACTAATGTCAATAGCGAAAATCTGAGCATTACCATAATAAAGTTTGTCATTTGTTAGCATAAATGTACTCACAACGTTTTGATGTACAAGTGATATTTGTTTTGTTTACAGTGAGTTAAGAAAATCAATTTGTTCAAAAAATGGAAAGTTTAAGAGAAGTTTTTCGTTGGATTATTTTTCACAACTTTCGACGTGGATTATTTCATAAATATAATATGACGATAAAGCACCATCAAAAACCACAGTATATAACTTGTATAGTGAATTCAATCCTGGTCGTAGTTCGGTCGCCGACGAATTCCGTGAAGGTCGGCCAAAATCGGTTTTTGTGCCACAAAACATCGATACAGTACGTGAACTAATAATGCAAGATCGTCATGTGATATATCGTGAGATAGAGGCATCCTTGTACATTAGTTCCATTTCAATACATTCGATTTTGCATGAACACTTATCTGTACAAAAATTTGGTTTCGTTGGACTCCATACTTTATCAATCGCTCAAAAAGTCTCGCGTTGATTGGTGTAAGGAAATGATTAAAAAGTTCAATCGTGGTGCTTCAAAAGACGTGTATAAAATTGTGACAGGTGACGAATCATCGATATATGCGTATGAGTCGGAAACAAAAAACAATCGACCGTGTAGGTATTCAAAGATGAGGCAAATCCAATAAAAGTTGTTCGCGCCGAAACACTGCGAAGCAAATGGTCGCCTGTTTCTGCCACCGAATGGGTCATGTGGCCACTGTTCCACTTGAGCAACGTAGGACGGTCAATTCTGAATGGTACACGACCATTTGTTTACCGGAAGTCTTCGGAGAAATTCGCAAAACCAACCGCAAAAGACGAATTATTCTCCATCATGACAATGCGAGCTCTCACACATCTCGTCAAGCAGTCAAAACGTCGAATTGATGACTCATCCTTCATACAGTCCTGATTTGGCACCGAATGACTTTCCGAATATCAAAGGTAAACTGCGTGGTCAACGATTTACGAGCGTCGCAGAAGCAGTTGAACCGTTCAGAAACTATGTTTTGGAGGTGTCTCAAGAGGAATGGAAAAACTGCTATGACAAATGGTTTGAACAAATGCAAAAGTGTATTGATCATCAAGGGGAATATTTTGAAAAACAATAAAGCCATTTTCATTTAAAAATTGCGGGAACTGCATTTTCATTTGCTATTCCCGAAATATAAATAGTACCCCTCGTATTCAAGCTTGAACTAAGGAACATTTGTAATAAACAAATTGCTGAAAACTAGAATAATTAACTTGATTTGAGAACAATTTCTACGAGTTTTCCCAATAAGAGGTGTTATTTTGGTATTCAAAGAAAAATGCCATTTTTTGAGATAAATTATCGGATGTTTATTTCATAATAAAGAGGAAGGTATGCCGTTAATAATGAAAAACAACATCAGCCAAATGGTCACCAAGACCACGCTTACAGGACAATATCCTTTTCATGAAATTTTCCATAACCAAATCGCAAAGTGGCTGCCCTATGTCCTCGATAGCCTCACGAATTCCATCTTTGAGGTCTTCAATCGATGCTGGGCTGTTGGCGTAGACCTTATCTTTCAAGTGGCCCCAAACGAAGAAGTCGCAAGATGTTAAATCACAAGATCTCGGTGGCCAATTGTGATCACCTCTTCGAGAGATAACACGGTCCGGAAACTTTTCCCGTAAAATATTAATGGTTTCGTTGCTTGTGTGGCACGTAGCGCAAGATTTTCACATTTTTTGTAGTGAATTTTAATAATTTCAATGCGTTGTTGAAGCGCGTATCGTTCCATTTTTAGTAATGGTCATTTTTAGTAATTCTACTTGTCAAATGTCAAAGAATAAAAGCTTTAAAAGTGAGCGATTCACAATAGCGGGCGATTTACAATAACACCTCTTATTGGAAAACCCTGTATAATCCAAATAAACAATTTACTCAATATTAGAATGTTGGATTTTCCTTTTTCATATAAAGAGAAGAATTTTCTTGATCCTAGTAATTTTTTGTCTCAAAATTATAAAGTTTTGCTTGCTATATAAGATTATTTGTTATCTTTTATCTGAAAATAGTAAATTACTGCTTGTGTATTTAAATTACACAAAAAATAATCTTATTTTAAAAGATTTTTTGATATCTTGTGATAAATTAATTAATTGCGGTAAATTAATAATGGTTAGATAATGAATAATATCTCTTCAGATGAGAAATGGGACAGTGATTTTTTATTTTCACTTATAATTTGAAGGCTAATTCATGCTGGAGCAAAAAGCAACCTTTTGTAAAAAGGAACTAAACGCAACATAAAAAGCAGCTTTCCCCCATACAAATGCCAATAGAAAAAAGCAGAAAAAGCTACTTTTATTCTGCTTTTTTGTATGTGTCACCCTGTGTTAAATCTTTCAACGTTTATAAGGGGTTCGTGCTCATAAAAAAATGCTTTTTTCTTTTTCGAACTGTGTTCATGCTGGCTCTAATTCAGCACTAGTTGTAATTTTTACTTTTTTGTTTCGCATAGGATTGGCTGCGTTCAGCAGTTACAACCAGTGATGTTAACAAAATGTGTTGAAATTACTGTGTTGGACACGAGAAATTACTGTTTTTGATGCAAAATTACTGTATAGATAAAAATAATTAAAAAAATCAATTAAAATGCAAATGTGTGCATTATTGTTTTATTATATGCATGTATATAACTGGTAGGAGGAACATTTTTTTAGTCATAATGACAAAAGTCCAACAGCAGCATTCAATTTCATGGACTGGTCCAATGAATTCAACTTAAATTTATATTTTTGCACACGTATTAGTTCTTAGAACGTGAATATGCCAAAAATAATATAGCTAAAATGTATTTATAATCTTCAGTTGCTATAAATATAATATACAAACGTAACAAATATGTTTGGATACTTAGTACTTCTAAAAAAATTAAAGGCTCTATTCATAAAAAATTATGAACCTCTTATAGCCCTCATAAGGAAAAAATCGAAAAAAATTGAAAAACATTATTCATAAACGTTTAATAGCGTTAAAAGCCTCTTTTAAATGCTTTATAAATGATTAGACTTGTGTAAAAATTGATGAAATATTCAATAAACCCTCGATAAAGCATTTTTAAATTTTATTTTGTTTTCATCTGAGCACAAATTATGTCAAAAATATATCAAATTATTTCAAATTTATCAAAAACAAAGAAAATGTCAAAAAATTATTGAAAATGTTTGTTTATAAATGAGAGGATTTTTAAAATTGGCTGAAACGTTCAATAAGCCCATGATACAAAAAATAGAGGTATATGCAGACTTGACTGTGCTCTCTTTAAATACTACCATAACTGTCAAAATCCACATAAAAAAGTTGTTTGCTTATATTTAATTTCTATGAACTTTTTCAAAGCTTTGAGATTTTATATGCGTTGTCAACTTCGTATTGACATTCGCGGCAGTGCGCTGTTGTCTAGCGAATCTACCTGTATTTATTGTATCATGAATAAACCCAGGGTATATTAAGGAAGGTAGAGTTAGTAGTTGAAATTCTCTCTTGTGGTGGGTACAGCACCTGTCAAAATCGGCTATTGAACGAATCATAGTTGAATAAATAAGGTTGTCGCATGGGTGAGAGCGAGTTCCCATAAATGTCAAATCGAAGTTGACAGCTCATACAAAACCTGAAAGGGGAAATTATTAACATGCAAAGCCGATGAAGTTGTTGTTGTATCTTTTCATTGATTTTGACAATTATGGGTACTGAGAAGAGAGTACGATCAGCCACGAGACAACCTTATTTATTCAACCATGGAACGAATAAAGCAAAACAAATAACAAAATATTCCAATTAGACTTGTGTTGTTGATGAAAATCATTTAAGCGATTTAATGCCCAGATGTTGTGCAATTTGTAAGAAGCCTTTTCAAAAAGAAAATGCCTCGTCTTTTAGTGTGCTTCTTAATGAAGCAAGACGCAATCGCTGGAACGTTGCTTGTTCCACAACATGTTCCGAATCAGCGCGGGTCTGCGAAAAGCATTTTTATAAAACGAATTTTATAAATCCTCCGGGGAATAATTGCGGTCCACTCCGGTTGCAGCCAGAAACAGTGCCTTCCTTATAGACTAAGAGCCAGCGCACAAAAAACTGTTTGGATTTAAAAAAGCTGATTTTCTGGCAATCGGTTATCGTAGTTATGTACACACACATACTGCGGTCAGTCAAGCCAACTGTAGAACAGGCGGGTCATAGCTGCGATCAAACATGTAATTTTTTCGGTGGTAATGAAATGAATTTAAAAAAGTTGAAAATTGTTTGTACAGGTTGGAAATAGCATATAAATAACAGTTATGACAGTCAGTCAGTTTAATGTCGGAACGGAGCTGGTCAGTCAGCCCCAATATATGTTAAAAAAATAGGTAACGTGGAATTCATTTGAAAAACCTGAAACTTTTTGTAGGGGTACCTAATTGCATAGTGACCATAAAAAAAATAGTCAGTCAACCATATTGTGGAACAACTCCCGTCAGTAAGCCCAAAAACTTTGCAATTTTTCTTACTTTGCTTGAGAGCATGTCGACTCTCCTAGCTCCGAAGTGTCGTTTAATACACATATTTATACCCCCATGTTTGAAAAACGTAAAAGGGGTATATTAATGTTGTCAGTCCGTTTGTAACGCCCATAAGGAGGCGTGATAGGTATAGAAAAGTATTTATATTCTTGATCACCATCACCACCCGAGTCGATTTACCCATATCCGTCTATCTGTCTGTCCGTCTGTCTGTCTGTCAGTCTATCTGTATATCTGTCTGTCTGTCTATCCGTTCTGTCCGTCTGTTTGTCTGTCTGCGTGTCTGTAACAACGATTACAGCAGGCATTTTCAAGCTATCATCACGAAATTCGATATTTAAGCTTGTATCTAAAAAATAAAGGTCAAGTTCGAAAATGAGCCAAGTCGGATGAAAACCACGCCTACCTCCAATACAAAGTGACTTTATCAAAATGGTAAAATCTCTAAGAATTCCACAAACATTAATATATGGAAATTTTGCATATGAGCTTTGATGTCTAATATACACTCTGAGTATGAAATTCAACCAAATCGAATAAAACCTACGCTTATCTCGCCTACAAAGTACTTTACCAAAAAGGTTAAATCTCTTTTAATTCCACAAAATTAATATATGAATTAATATATACACTCTGAGTATATAATTCAGTGAAATCGAGTGAAAACCACGCCTACCTCCCATACAAAACATTTTATTGGCTTCTTAAGACTTTAAATATTCTTTGGTTCGGTCGTGGGGTATTTCGGTATTTTAACTTCGAACCTACACTGAACCAAATATTGTTCTTAAAATCAAAGAATCTCGTTCATAAAGCGAAATTCATTGATTTTTAAGAACTATTCATTGCCCCAAAGAACGAATTCTTTGGTTCAATGAATCGTTGTTCTTAATTTTAAGGAACAGTTCATTGTTCGTGTTCATTAAAATTTTGTTCCAGTTCTTGTGTTGTAATACCTATAAAACCATTAGAGAATTTTATCTCAATAAGAAAATGATAAGTGGCGTCCGTGGCGTAGTTGGTTAAAGTGCGTGGCCACTATGTCAACGAACCTGGAGACCCAGGTTCGAACCCCAGCAGCGACAGAAATTATTTGAATTAAAATAATTTTTCTGTACGGCCGCCACCTCTCTGCAGACAATGGCAAACCTCAGAGAGTAATCAAAATGCCATGTAAAGCTTCTTGAGAACGAGAACATTCCGTTCATCGCCGTTCGGAGTCGGCGTTAAACATGTAGGTCCGGTTCTCGATCAATTGAGTACAAACTCAATAACACGCACAACACAATTGATCATAAGAAGCTAGGTCAAAGTCCTTTCAAGGGCTGAAATGGCCAGTTATTTATTTTTTTTTTTTTTTAAGAAAATGATTTTTTAAAATATATCTTGATATTGTTTTAAAATTTCTAAGGACAGACTAACTTATTGTAACAGTTGTATGTGTCATTAATTAATCATTTTTCTTCATAACATATCAAATAAATAACGTAAGAACAAAGATTCATTGAATCAAGGAACTCGTACTTTGGACCAATTTTAATATATAATACATTGGGACAAAGAACTTTTTCTTTGTTATTAAGTACGTTTTTGGTTCTGTGTAGTTTTTATTTTTTTATTTGTGATAACCACTCCCGTAAGGAGAAGGTTGACATTAGCTGCATTCCCGTGGCACTGGATCAGATTAAAAATCAATAGAACAACTTTAGTTCAACTTTATAACAATTTGGACCATTGTCTTGAAACAGCTGTTTGTATACCAATCACAATACAAAACAGCATAGTTTAAATTAGCCAACTTTGTCAGTCTTTCTGAAAAAATGCTTTAAACTTGGCTGTCAGAAAAAGATCCAGAAAAAGAGCTGGTTGTAATTTTTGTTTTTGCTTTGTGAATAAAATAGAGCCGCGCTCTAGATCAACGACCACAGGAATGCAGCTATTATTTTAATTTTCATAAAAACTTGCTGAAGGTGGTCAGTGAATCCAGCTTTATAATCAAGAATTAGTTTGTCCTTTCCTTTGTAAGATAGATAGAGAGAGATAGCTATCCATATACGCTATACCCCTAAAGAAGGTAAAAATTAAAAACCTTTGTGTTACATAATTTTAAATAATTTGCGATACTAGTACATAGTTCTAGTTAGATATAATTACAATTAGATGTAATTATAATTTGATATAATTACAATTAGAACTATCCTCTAATTAGATATGGTATATAATTTTGACAACACAGAAAAAGGGTGGCACATCAGCAGGGGCCTAGGGCGGCATCGAACCTAAATCCACCACTGATTACATTTTAATATAAATTATCGATTATTTAATATATAACATTTTTTTCAGAAAAACAGTAAGTGTTGATGCATCAAACAACACTTCGGAGCTGGGAGAGTCGACATGCTTTCAAGCAAAGTAAGAAAAATTGCAAAGTTTTTGGGCTGACTGACGGGAGTTGTTCCACAATATGGTTGACTGACTATTTTTTTTATGGTCACTATGCAATTAGGTACCCCTACAAAAAGTTTCAAGTTTTTCAAATGAATTCCACGCTACCTATTTTCTTAACATATATTGGGGCTGACTGACCAGCTCCGTTCCGACATTAAACTGACTGACTGTCATAACTGTTATTTATATGCTATTTCCAACCTGTACAAACAATTTTCAACTTTTTTAAATTCATTTCATTACCACCGAAAAAATTGCATGTTTGATCGCAGCTATGACCCGCCTGTTCTACAGTTGGCTTGACTGACCGCAGTATGTGTGTGTACATAACTACGATAACCGATTGCCAGAAAATCAGCTTTTTTAAATCCAAACAGTTTTTTGTGCGCTGGCTCTCCGTCTATAAGTGTTATTTTACCTTCACAATAAATACTAAAAATAAACATTCAGCACGCACAAAAATGAAAACTATGAATTTTAACACATTTGACAGTTTTCTATTCACTGTTTGTTTTTTTTTACGCTTTTCTTATGTTTGACAGCTACTGTACCCACCACTGCGAGACGAGACTACCTTGTTGAATATACCTTGAATACATGATACAATTATACAGGTAGTATTGACAACTACTGATTTTCCCAGCAACGAGGAAACGACCATCTGTCAAAAACAGTTGTTCGTGGAATAATGTGAAACGAAAGTGAAAAACTAACCTAAATAAAATTTGTGCGTTTAATATAAAATAATGAAAGTTTTGAAAAAACTATGTGTGATTTGTGCTAAACGTTTTCCAGTCGGAAGCGTTAAATTTTATTCAATTATGCACAATTTTAATTGAAAACTTATTTCATTTCGTCTGCATTTCGTCCATATGCATATGCAGCTGCTGAGGTTACTGCATTTGAATTTTTTCCACATTTTTTTATGTTGCACTAAATCACATTAAGTTGACAAATTATTTTCGCTAAAGTAATAATAAATCACTATTATTACAACGCTTACTATTTATTATTACATAAAGGCTAGTAACTCACTGCGACAAAACTGTTTCGAAACAGCTTTGTGTTTTTAAAATATTAATTACACGGTGTTACAAAATGAAAACAAATCAAAAACCTTCCCTCGAGACATAGAAGAGGTAGTAGGTCTGGTTGAACATAAGATAACTGCATACTTGGTTTTTTGAATACACCCTATAAATCGGGATTTGTGGTCAAAAAACCGATTTTAGGTAGGTGCATGTATAGTTTGTTATGTAACTCCGTTATATCTAGCTCAATTTTAAAAATTTAAACATTGATAAAAAGAAGAGAAATATACCCTTAATATAATATATAGACCGTTTTTTTACAAAAAGAATTGACAAAGTTACAGGTAAAATCATTTGATAATTTCTCATTTTTTTTTAATTTTTTCAACTTCAACAACGTTTTGTTAACAAATTTTGTTTTGTGGCACTATTAGTTTTAGCAGGATTCTGAAAGCCTGTTAAATTTTGTGTTCAACAAGCTATCATTTACTTCAATTGGCTGAAATACAAAAGCACTATCGAATTTTTAGTATTCGTAATAAAATACAAAAAAAATTTTGTTTTTTTTCTAAAAATGTTTTTTTGACCTTTTTCGTTTATATATATTATCATAAAGCTGGTGTATTGCGCGGATGTGACGGAACTGTTTGCAGTTTTCAACCACAAATACGCTCCGAATGAATGGCGTTTGTTTATTGAGGGATCTTGCAAGAGTATGATTTATTTAAAAACTTTTTGTGTGATTCTTGATATGTTAGATTCTGATATATGTATGTCGCCGACTTAAAGGCTCTAACAATACTGTTTGGAATGCAAGGTGGATATACCAAGTATCCTTGCATTATTTGCGAATGGGATAGTCGTGCGACTAATAAATATAAGCAAAAGGAGTAGCCACTGCGCGCTTCATTTTAAGTTGGCAAAAAATATGTTTTGAATACTCCACTGGTGCGACCTGAAAATGTAATCCTACCGCGGCCTCGGTAGTCGAGTTGGTAGCGTGCTCGACTGCCACACCAGAGGTCCCGGGTTCGATTCCTGGCCAGGCCATGGTCCTTCGCTTTTAACCTTTCTTAATTTTCTATCCTCATTTCTAATTAACTGAAATTAAAAATTCATCAATATTTACGACATGAAGTTGTAGTTGATGGTAGAGAAGTTTGTGGATGAGATTGACTTATAACTTGAATTGACTGAGGTAAAGGCATAACACTTGCGTCTCATTCAAATTCATATGTTTTTTTGGCTTTCCACCACGCTTAGAACATCCTACACGTGTTTCACTTGATTGCCCTTTCCTTCCCACTAATCTATCATCCCATTTTCGAACCAAGGCAGACTTGACTGAATAGGTATTCCACCTCGAACCAAGGCAGACTTGACTGAATAGGAATTCCACCTGAAATCCTTGGTTCAAAGCTAAAAAAAAAGAAAAAAAATCTGATTGCAGCGTTTCCTAGGTCAAGTGAGGCCAAAATCAAAGAAAGTATCCTGCACGTTCAAATCTTTTATAAAAGTTATTTATTCATTTCGGTTATTCTAAGGTTTATTTGTGGGCCCACAAATTCGGAAAATTTTCTTCGACACTGATTTCGTTTCTAAATTAAATCCAGTTGAAAAAAAGAGCTTGGAATAGTTTTATTTCGTTATGCATTTATTTCCTCGGCAACAAGAAGAGTCGAAATTACTTAGATGTTGTTAATGAATTTTTAAGTGCCTACGAAGAAATGGGCTGCAATATGTCAATCAAAATACATTTTTTGCACTCCCATATAAACTTTTTCCCGAATAGCCTTGGGCAGTTTAGTGATGACCAAGGAGAAAGGTTCCACCAGGAGATGGAAGCTATAGAAATCGGCTTTCAGGGAAAAAATTCCATAAACATGCTGGCAGACTACTGCTGGTCCCTAAAACGTAAAATCGATTTTATTATATATAAACGAATAAGGTCAAATAAACATTTTTAGAAAAAAAAAATTTTTTTGTATATTATTACAAATACTAAAAATTCGATAGTGCATTTATATTTCAGCCAATTGAAGTAAATGATAGCTTATTGAACGCAAAATTTAACAGGCTTTCAGAATCTTGCTAAAACTAATAGTGCCACAAAACAAAATTTGTTAACAAAACGTTGTTGAAGTTGAAAAAATTAAAAAGAAATGAGAAATTTTCAAATGATTTTACCTGTAACTTTCTCAATTCTGTTTGTAAAAAAACAGTCTGTATATTATATTAAGGGTATATTTTTCTGCTTTTTATAAATGTTTAAATTTTTAAAATTGAGCTAGATATAACGGAGTTACATAACAAACTATACATGCACCTACCTAAAATCGGTTTTTTGACCACAAATCCTGATTTTTAGGGTATATTCAAAAAACAAAGTATGCAGTTATCTTGTGTTCAACTAGACCTACAACCTCTACTATGTCTCGAGTCGAGTTTATTTTCACTGTTACACCGTGTTATTGTTAAAATATTAAAATAGGAAATATTTTACAAGCAAATGTTTGGTTAACGCAAACAATGGCGTAAAGGGCCCTATAGACGAGCAACTAATCGGCAAACTGGTTGATAAACTGGTTGATGGCTTTTTCTACAGACACAGAGATCAAATGATGCCAGTTGTTCAATTTCATTTTGAAAAATTTGTGGTTATGAAAACATCGCTCAAACATAAATGATATGAATGCAAACAAAATTTTTTGGACTGCTGTTATTGTGGACGAATGTTTGGAAGATGAAGAAATTGAAATAAAAAAAAAGAATAAACGAATTTGG
This sequence comes from Pherbina coryleti, assembly GCA_943735915.1. Taxonomy (NCBI): domain Eukaryota; kingdom Metazoa; phylum Arthropoda; class Insecta; order Diptera; family Sciomyzidae; genus Pherbina; species Pherbina coryleti. The sequence continues at coordinate 112,748,061 of OX030951.1, forward strand.
ATGAAGGAATGGTTAGGTGCCAGGCAAGAATATTCTCATACGAGACTCTTAAAAAAACTGAAAGACACCGCACCTATGGATTTCAAGAACTTTTTAAGAATGGACATTGGCACTTATGAAGAACTCCTCGAAATGGTTAGGCCACTAATTGAAAAAAAGGACACATCTATGCGAACAGCAATAACTGCAAATGAGAGATTATCTGCCACACTTCGTTTCTTGGCAAGTGGATATGCTTATGAGGATTTAAAATTTTTTACGGCCATTTCCCCACAAAGTTTGGGTAATATTGTAATGGAGACTTGTTCGGCGATAGTTACAGTTTTAAAAAATTACATAAAGGTAGAATAATAATTAGTATTTTCATTGTGTTAGTTTATATTTGTAATATGTTATTTATTATAGCTTCCTCAAACGGAAAGTGAATGGCTAAATGAAGCAAACGAATTTCAAAGGAAATGGAACTTTCCAAATTGCTTAGGTGCCATAGATGGCAAACATGTGGATATACAAAAGCCGCAGGGATCAGGTTCTTACTATTTCAACTATAAAAAACGATTTAGTATTGTGTTAATGGCTATTGTGAACGCAAACTACGAGTTTATGATGGTTGAATGTGGAGCCAATGGTCGAATTTCCGATAGTGGTGTATTCACTAATAGCAAATTTTTTGAAAAGTTTTCTAAAAAGTTGCTAAATATTCCAGAAAGTTTTCTATTGCCTAATTTTGAACATATGCCACTGGTTTTTTTGGGAGATGACGCATTCCCTCTTGGTGAAAATCTTCTTAAACCGTTCAGTCACGACAATTTAAACAACGATGAAATAATATTTAATTACCGATTATCGCGAGCAAGAAGAATGGTTGAAAATGCCTTCGGAATTTTGGTATCAAGATTTAAAATTTTTAAAGCACCAATTAATCTTCACCCTGACAAAGTTGCTAAAATTGTGATGGCATCGTGTTATTTACATAACTTTCTCAGGCGTCAAAAACATTCCAATTATATTAAAGGAAGTGTTGACATAGAAGACACAAATGCAGGCCGAGTTATACCAGCGCCATGGAGAAAAGACATACAACTTACAGGCTTACAGTCATCGCGAGCCAAAAATCCAACATCTTCAGCGAAAGATGTGAGACAAAAATACTGCAAGTACTTTAACGGAGTCGGAGCAGTTCCGTGGCAACATTTATATATAAAAAAGAACAATTAAGAAACATTTTTAAAAAAACATTAAATCGTTTATTGTGGTTATCTAATTACAAATATATTGTGGTTATCCAATTAAAAACAAAACTTTTTAAGTATATTAAAATATATTAAAGTTTTATATACATCTTTATTAGTTTAAATAAATTTCTAAATTTAATTAAACTCGACGTTGTTAAATAGTTGCGAAAAGTTAGAATAATTTTTGGAGTATGTAATATTTTCCTGATTTGGAATATAAATTTGAGAAGCAGTTGAATTGGCTTTTGATAGTATAGACTTGCTATTTTGGTTCGAATTCTGAATATAAAAAACTTTTGGTTGACTCGCTAAATTAAAATTTGTTGTTGAAGCTGGTGTTGAATTCCTAGTGGGATGAATAAATATTTGAGGAGTGTCTTGGTGATCCGCTGAAACAGGTGTTGAATTTCTTGTTGGATGTACAAATGTTTGAGAAACATCTTGGCTATCTGTTGTTGAAACAGGTGTTGAAGTTGTAGAAGGATATAAATACGTTTGGGAAACGTCTTGATAGTCTTGTGTCCAAGCTTCTGTAGAAGGAGGTGTTACGATAGTGCTTTTAATATTTAACATATTTAATTGTCCATGAATAAATACTTCATCTACTAATTTTTTGGCAAACAGTTGTTGCTCACTTGACAACTTCCTAAACAGACATGCCCATCCTTCACCAAAAATGGCTGCATCGTCTCTATCAGGTTCAGTTTTACTGATTGATTTCAGTTGATCAACGGCTGATTTTAATATTTTATTTTTTTCATCCAAGCGGTAACCCAGACTTTTGCGCTTTTTTGGTTTCGGTTCTTCCCGTGAGATTTCCTATAAGAAGTTGGAATTATTTCTTATAATATATTTTTACATAATACTATACGTAGCTATTTACCTGCACATCTTCACCCTGATCTTCAAACAACGGTTCCAGCTCTTCTTCGTCCATAGTCGATATGCCTTGAGCTTGCGTTACCTGGTCTTTTAAAAAAAATAAATTCGAAAAATACCATATGTTAGGCACATATTCTGCTTCTGCTGAGCTGCCTGATCTTTGGCTTCTTTCCACCTTCTTAAGCTCTCTTCGGAACACAGTCTTTATATTGTTTATTTTTTTTTTTCAGCCCATCACTATTCGCAGCTGGATCTATTAATTTATAAATAGTCAGAAGTTCACGCCATGCTTGATCCTTAGCTGCCTTGTTTTTATAAATGTCGGACTTAATTTTCCACAGTACCGGCAAGCTCTCCAACTTTGTAAAAAGTTCGCACCACAATTCATTATTTATAATTGCCATTTATAATAACAAATTTACTAAAAAATTTCACTGCAGAACTAAAGAATACTTCAGTTCAGGAGTACTTCACTGCGTAAAATATTTTCTACAATGAAGTTGTTCAATTTGTTGGTGATTTTACTACAAACGCAACAACCAGTTGTTCAATTAATTGAGTTTCAATTGAAAAAATCAAAACTTTTTGATTTTTATCAACTGATTGGAAAACTGGTTGAAAAACTAAAAAGAATACATCAACTAACCTACACACGACTTAATTTCAAAAACCAGCAACTAGTTTATCAACCAGTTTGCCGATTAGTTGCTCGTCTATAGGGCCCTTAAAACATCAACAATAATTGAACACTCTCTTTCTAGACATTTTTTTTGAAAGATGGTCGTTGCCCAAGCAACTGTCAATACTACCTTGTATTAGTATACCATGCCTTGAATAAACCCCTCATAAAGCATTTTTAAAATTATTTGCTCTCATTTGAGCACAAATATTGTCAAAAATGATTAAAAATATTTCAAAAATTTGGAACATATGTCAAAAAAATTCAAAATATATAAAAAAAATTCAAAACAAAAAGAAAATAAAAACAAGAAAATTTTTCAAAACATTTCAAAATATTTACAAAAAAAGATTATAAAATGACAATTTTTTTCAGCGCAGAGGGTAGCTTCGAAAACATATTGATGTTTAAATATCAAAATGTTGACAAAATTGTGACAAATAAATGAAAAGTCATTGAATTTATCAAATACAAAAACCATTATTGACACTCTTCCCACTTCAAATCGAAAGTGTTCCTATTTTAACTACAAAGCAGGTTCAACATATGCTGCTGTTTTTATGAATAACAACATTTTAAAAGACTTTTTAGCATTAACAAGCATTTTAACTATTGAACGTTTTAAAGCTATTTTAAGATATTTTTATGAATACGGCTGTAAGAATTTTAGATATTCATCGAAATGATAGTACATAGATCTTCCTGAAAGCGCAAAATGGTTTCTTTGCAATTGTATGGTTGTTAGTGCTAGCCATGTGTACACTATAATTTAAAAGTAAGACCCCTTTTACATTGGTCAAGACTTGAAATCAATTCTTTGCTTACCCTCTAAACTTACCCTCTCTCACGTTGATGTCCGCGTCTTTATCCCAAAAATAAAAGACTTGATTTCAAGTCTTGACCAATGTAAAAGGGGTTTAAGCAATGCATCGTGTCATTTTGCACTAAATGCCAGGGATGGTAAAATTATAAGAAGAAAGAACAGATGTTACAAATGCGATTTTAACAAATTTTTTCTAAAAAACCATTGGCCATTGAAATTACTTGATATTTCGAAAAATTACTGTCGTACTGTATGTTCAGTCAAATTACTGTAGAAAACAGTAATTACTGTGCCGTTAACATCAGTGGTTACAACTGTTGTGCAAATGTTGAGCTGAACACGTTGAGGAAATGTATCAGAAAAATAAAAAGGTGCCAAAGACAAACAATTTTCACAACATATCGCTCGTTTTCTTCAATAACGTTATAACGTTATAACGAGTTATAACGAGTTATTTACACAGCAACATTCGTGTGACCATGATCTTCTTTAATTTTTTCAGAAGAGTAGAATTTGTGATTCATTTACCTCAATATATTTCCAATTAGATCGTATTATATATCGATAATCTCAAGTTTTTTTTGTCACTTTGTATGAATTAAATCATGTACATTACAGTAGTACTTGTATATTTGATGTTTTGGCCATATTTTGAATTAATTTAAATTAAGTGAATTAATTTCCTTTGTCTGTTCAAAACTTAAAACGCTCCTCCTAAAAAATCTAGTTTCTTGAGTCTAACGTAATTGTAGAAAACGAGCGATATGTTGAACATATTGAACAGATCAGAAACTGATACTTATGCGTTTAGCAGGCACACACTCAACAGTTGCACAACAGTTGTAACTGCTGAACGCAGCCATTAATCTCAATATCTAAAAAATAAAGATCAAGTCCGAAAATGAGCCAAATCGAATGAAAACTACGCCTACTTCCTATACAAAGTGGCTTTATCAAAACGGTAAAGTCTCTTAAAATTGCACAAAAATTAATTTTTGTGTATGAGCTTTGATATTTAATATACACTCTGAGTATGAAATTCAATCAAATTGGATGAAACCACGCCTACCTGACTTTATCAAAAAAACAAAAGCGAATATTTTCCTTTAAAACTACCACGAAAATGTTTTTACAGATAAACTGCTTAAGACTTTGGATGTACTTTGGTTCGGTCGTGGGGGAATTTTATCTTCGGCACAGTCGAAGATCATTTTTTACTAGTTATAACCAGCTATGGGCAGAGAGCGCTCTGGGAGCGCTGAGAGCAAGAATTGAGAGCAAAGGCTTATGTAGCAACACAAAATGCAACAACAAATCAAAGACAAAATACAAACACAGAAACAACACAGGAGCTTTATATGTAGTGGTGCCCATACCCGGTCATAACTCATTGAGACCGACGCAGTCACATCGGTGGCTAATAGAAAAATATTGGCATTTTTTGACTTATTGTGATGAACAATATGCTTTTATTTTTTGTTATATTCCAAGCCTTAATGTTTTAGGAATGATTCATATGATTTTCATGCAAAGTTAAACTTAGTTCCGTAGCTAAGGGTAGTTTTCGGCGATAACTCCATGGTTTTCAAAAGTTTTCTTTCTATATATTTTTCATCAAATCTATTTGTATATCTGTGATCTTAAGATATCTGATATCTTTGTAAAATTTTAAATATTTCAGAAAAAAATGGAAATAATACGTGAACATTTTCGGGTGATGAGTAGCCATCCTTCGGCATAAGTGAGACTAGCATATATTCGATTTTACATGACCATTTAGGCGTCAGGAAATTTTTTCCGTTGGATAACCCATGATTAAACGGTAACTGAAAAAAAAAAAAAAAAAAAAGCTCGTGTCGACTGGTGCAAGCAAATACTGAAAAATACAACAAGGGTGGTTCGAAGCACATCTACAAACACCACAGGTGACGATCTACATACGTATGCTTATGAGTCCGAAGCAATCCGCTGTTTGGGTCTTTCAAATTGAGCAAAACTCGACAAAAGTTGTCCGTGGACGGAGCACATCTAAGCAAATGATTGTTGGTTTTTCAGAAAAACTGTTCATATCGCAACTGTACCAACGAAATGTAATTGACCAACGAATAACTGTTTATGCCGTGGATAAGCTCATACATCATAAATTAATTGTCTATTTTTGTCGTAAGGACAAAAGAATCAGCCTTTTCTAGTGTAATTCAGATTTTACCATAGATCAATACATAGCCTATTTTAATATTATTTTAATATAATAAGTAAAAAGAAAGTACGCAGAACCTTATTAATTGGAAGACGGGAGATTTTCTATGAAGTTTCACTTCTATTAACCACTTCTTCCGAGACTCACCAGTTTTTTGTCACTTAATTTTATTTCATCCCATTTAATTTAAAAATTCAAATTCGAACAAAAAAATATGAAAAGTTTGAAGAATATTTATTATGTTAATAATAAATGTGCCTTCACATTTCAGTTGCTGTCTTTTGAAAGAAGACCAAACTTTTTTATCTTATCTCTAATTATAATTAAATTTCTATAACAATGTTAAATGCTTAACAAACTGTTATTAAAACACCCACCAAGCAATAAACTGGTGAAGATATATCTAGGTATCAAAACGAGAAGATAACAAAATTAAGTTTAATGGCTTAAGTCCGATGAGTCTTCCGTTGAATACAAGAACATTACTCAAATATTGGATAAGATCTTAAAATTTACTACATCCCCAAACAAATGAATGACTAGATATCGAAAGTTATTTAACATATTTGAGTTGAGATAAGCCGAAATAAAAGGAAGTGGTAAAAAAAAAATAAAAGAATTTATGAAAAATGTTGTGTCCATATCAAGTGGGATTAATCTTAACAAATTCATTTTCTTGAGTTTGAAGAAAGTAAAGAGCTTAAAACATAAAAGTTTTTTAATTTTAAGGATTATTGATAAGGATTTTTGAGAAAAATAAAACCTCGTTTGACTAGATAAAGTATAATAAAGAAAAGAACTTGCCAGCTGCAATGACGGTTTCATTATCTTACTATATAAAAATGTTGTCGCGTGTGTATGTCTGATCATCAAGGCTGATCCAAGGTTTTGGTTGTCTTACAAGACTTTTTATACATTTACAAACATTTGTCACATATGTATTACTCAGGGATCGTGAATAACGATTATCGCTATCAATGAATCATTTCATAACAATTATTTTTTAAGGAAATTTTTTTCGATCTGAAATAAAAATTGTTTTTTCATCGTTATTTTTTCAGTCTGAAATAAAAGTTATTATTTGATCGTTATTTTTTTTCGATCAGAAATAAAAATTATTTTTTTATCTATATTTTTTCAATCAGAAATAAAAATAATTTTGTGTTCCTTATTCCCGGAATTTACGCCTGAAAAAAAAAATTGCAAAAAAGCCCTAAATTCTCCATACAAAATCGGAGGTCCGCGATGGTAGCACCTCATACATACATATAATTTTGTCTGACCAATTACATTATTAAAAGGTCAGGAAAAAGTCATTAAAGGTCAATTAGTTTCATTAATTTGTCAGCGATAGATAATTTTTTATTCGCTGTTAAAGTTTTTCAAGGTCACCCAGAAATGTTGGCACCTCATCATCAATATAATAAAATATAATACCCGAACTGAATAGAAAATTGTCTACTGATAATTGGTCAGCATAAATAAATAATTGGTCAATCGAATTTCATAACTTAATAAGTAACGGAAATTATTAAGTAACTAGCAAAAAAGTAATAATATTACTGGGTAATGGCTGGCTGGCTGTTAGTAATAAGTTATATTACCGAATTAGGGAAAAAGTAATATATATTACTAATATATTACATTACTAATATATTACGTCACAACACTGGTTGCTTCATTTAGTGTGTGTTTGACAGCAATTGAAAACAGATAACCTTGTAAATTTCGACGAGAATGGAACAAATTGAATTTCGTGTACTCATTAAGTATTCTTTTTTGCGTAAAAAAAACCATCTCCGAAACCAAGGAAAGGTTTGATAAGTGGCTATGGGGACTCTATACCATCAGTTTCAATGGTTAAGTGGTTTACTGAATTCAGTTGTGCGGTTGTACTAGCAAAAGTGACTGGACGTTCAGGTCGTCACTAATCATTGATCAAATCCATGGAATGATATTGGACGATCGGAGTATGAAAGTGTGTGAGTTCGTTAAGACTGTAGGCATCTCAACTCTATTACAAATATTACATTTTACATGAATATTTGTATATAAAAAAGCTATCCGCATTATGAGTGCTGCAACTGCTTACACTCAATCATAAACGTAGCTGTGTGACCACTTCAAAGGAGTGTTTGGAGATGTTCAACCGCAATCAGAAGTAGTTTTTGAGCCGTTTCGTAATCGTAGACAAAACATGGATACATCATAACACACCAGATACCAAAAAACAGTTGCCTTGATTCTTGTTGTCACCTCACCTATGTGAGAGTTCTCACACTTTTGTCACGTCACTAGAAATCTGGTATTCTTGTTGTCATGTGACGTAAGTTTGTGGAACAAGTGAAAATGAAATAAAAGAACGCATTGAACACACTCTCCTATTTCTGCTTATTGCAACTTTTATTTGTTTCAGCAAACTAAATAGTTAAATTAATTAAAATATGAGTTCCCTTGAGTTTTGGTTTTCAGACAGTGACAGCTCGGATGATGGCGAAAATTTATTAAAATTACGAAAATTGAAAGAAGAAATTTAAGGGATGCCTCAAACCCGATGAAGTTACCTGATGGAGTGTGAGTTAAATATTCAGACTTGGTTGATAGCATAAAAACTAGATTTTCATGACTAGAATTCTTACTTTTGGCCACGCTGCAGTAGTTCTAATTGGTGGACCAAAACTATTCAACTTGGTTGCCAGCGCTTGCCACTTCCCATCAGCAGTCCCCTTGTCTGTAAACTTCATCCCTTTAGCGAGCGATGGGTTTTTGGTCATAAAACCCACCATCTCCTCAAACTGTTTTTGGGACGTTATCTTCACACTAAATTAAAAAATTTATTAATATTTCTAACTAAAAAACCCTTAATTATATATTTTTATTTACTAAAAATAATATTTCTAACTAAAAAAAACCTTAATTATATATTTTTATTTACCTTTTTTGTTCGCTCATCTTTCTCACTTAAAAAAAGAATGCGAGTAAATTGTCACTTTAATTTGCCCAAAATGTGTTCAATGTGACAACAAGAATACGAATTGAAGTCACAGTGACACTCGTCACCTCACATGAGAAAAAGTGACAACAAGAATAAAGGCAAGTAAAAGCACTGGACTTATTCGGGTGAACGTGCACCAAAGAAAGCCAAGGTGGGTTTGTTGGCCAACAAGATCGGGATAAATTGGGCCAAAAGATAAAACGATCATCAGTGAATATTACTCACAGCTGTTGGACAGATTTGACATTGATTTGAAGCAAAAAGGACCCCATTTGGCAAAGAAAACAGTGCTCTTCCACCATCACAACGCACTGGCGTACACGTCTGTAGTCGCCATGGCAAAACTGCGTAAATTGTGCCATGAATTGCTACCTTATCTACCCTATTCTCCAGATTTAGGCCCTTGTAACTATTTCTTACTTCCAAATCTGAAAAAAATAAGCTCAGCCCTAAGAGATTTAGGTAGAATGAAGAGATCATCACTGTAACAAAAGCTAATTTTGAGGACCTAAATAAAAGCTATTATTTGGAAGGAATAAAAAAAAATTGGGAAAACGCCGGACTTAATGAATTGATCTAAAAGGAGACTATGTTGAGAATTAAAATGCTTTCTTGTCGAAAAAAATAAACTCTTATTCAAAAAGTCAATAACATATCATATTGCCCTCGTACAGTCTGTTAAGTAAGAACGTGTACGACATAATTTATCTAAAAAATTAAGAAAATTTTTCTTTACATAGTATATGCATTAAACACGTTCCGAAGCACGACATAATCATATTAATAAGATATCCAATCACCACCAGCGTTAATACTTGCTTGACATCTCCGCGGCATACTTTTCACTAAATTTTCGGCATATTCGACAGGAAGAGCTCTCCAAATGCGTCGAATTTCTCGGGAAAGCTTTACTTCATTTAAAGTATAGGTGGGTCTCCCTCGAAGCTTCTGCTCGATGTTGCCCCAGAAGTTTTCGATGGGATTAGCATCAGGCGATTGTGCAGGCCAATCTAATGTGACGATGCCTTTTTCGCGTTTCCAGTCGGTGCAGAGGCGGCTGCGGTGTTTGGGGTCATTGTCCTCCTGCAGAATCCAGTCTTCGTTTTTTATTATAAATTGGCATTTGGCAGTCGGTAATAAAGCCTTCTCATAAATTTTGAGCATTCTGGCAGCATTAAGGTTCTCGGTAAAGAGGTGCAAAGTGCCGAAACCCTTTTTTGAGAAGCATCCCTAAAGATGAATTTTAATGGGATGTTAAACGGTGCGCTGGACAAAATTACTTGATGAAGAAGATCAAGCCCGCGATACGATCGAAAAACCCCAAATAGAAGATTCGTCGGAGAAGAATACGTTACTCCAATCGCGATCGATGTGTTCTATTGCCCAAGCCATTCTTTTATTAACGTATTTTATTTTTCAGACAACAGTGGTTCCTTCATTGTGCTTCGCCATTTCAAATTATTTGCACGCAAATGGTTACGAATAGTTACGTGCGATATATGAAGACCTTTTTGCCTCAATTTCGCTTGCCCTTGACGCAAGCCTAAGCCAGGATTCTGCGAAAAGAAACTCACTATAATTTTTCATCCTTCTTGGTCACGTTCCCTGTTGAGCCACGAACGGGAAGGTCATCGACGTTTTTAGATTCCTTAAAGTGTTGCACTCACTTCTGGACAAAAGCCTTTGACTTTTTCAAATACTTTGCCCACGCTGCATAGAACATTTTTGGTTCTTTTGGATGGTTGCAACGTCAAGGGCAGAGGTTATGTCTACTTGTTGATAATATTTCAGGGTTGCACTATTTACCGACTGCGAATAGTGCCGTACACGCCCTTACTTAACAGACTGTACCTCCCTAGTCTTGGCGTAGTTGATGATATATAGTTTTAGCAAAACAGAGAACTGAGAGAGTAAAATCAAGGCAATTGTTAAAGTCTTTTTCTTAGGGTTAAAAAACAAATTTTTCTTCGAAATCGGAAAGACAGAAAAATTCATAAAAACCGGATTCATCGAATAAGCCGAAATGGGGTTTAAAACCTCTACGAATTACCATGTTTTGAAAGAAATTAACTTCTGAGAAAATTTCCGTTACTTTATCAAAATTCAATTGATTAACTTAATTACGGTAGTTCATCAAATTTAATTATTGTAGTTGAGCAACTGTTTCTTTAAAACCATATTTTTAAACAAATCAAGATTTTCCCAATTACTTGAGAATGTAATAAATGACGACATCAGGGAGTGGTACGATGATAAAAACATTGCGAATGGCAAATGTTAAATAAATTAAATTTAAAATTTATTTAAGTGCTTGGATTTTTATTTTCTTGGAAATAAAATTACACAGTGTGACGAAATCGACCAAAAAAAAAAGCACAACCAAACTTTATAAAAATTCTTAAAGAGGGACATGTTGTGAGTCCATCGCACTTGGTCTGACCTCTCAATGTCGTCACAATTTTTTTTAATTCGTTTTTAAAGTTGAAGGGTTCGATTTTTGTTGCGCCGACGTTCATTGAATTTTTACAGCTATTTGCCTTGTTGGAAATGAAAAACAAATTCCACTTCTTTTCAGTAGAATTTTACGTAGAATAAGGCTGTATAAAAATAAATACGATAAAATACAAAATGAAGCGTGTGGCGAACCAAATTCCTTAATTTTTCTCTAATTTCATAAAAAAAATTAATGTTTCTATAAATTTAAATGATATAATGCTGCATGAATGACATATATTTTTCACAAAAATTCATTGCACGTAAAAATACCTTTTCATTGAATCCAAAACCATCAATATCGGTTGAGAATTGGCAAAACGGCGGCAGTTTTACCGTTTTTTTTTTCTCAGAAAACACTGACTTCCATGCACATGTTGCTATCGTACAAAGTGCTGTTATTTTGTCAAATCTTAACCGATTTTGGACATCTTTAGCTCATTGGAAAGAAAATATGATGAGTAACATATACCTAGAGCATTGTAATATAGATCTTTGAAAAATGTAAAAGCTACTATGGAACGAATAAACATATTTTTATTTTCAATAGAATTTTTATATGAATGAATGTGTACGAGTGCATTAGACCGTAATGGAAAAAAGTAAGCTGTATTCCGTCTAATCTGAAGCATTTTTTCAAGAAAATTTTGAAAAAAAACAATTGTTTTTTCCCGAACGTTTAAGTCTTTCTTTATATCTTCGGCATTTAAAGACCTATCTTGTCAAAGAATGATATATCAATGTTTCTATTTCGAGGCGTCCAAATTTTTTGCTCTAAAAGACATTGGGGTCGAGGACCCCTTTCTAGTACTTACCAGATTTCAACTTTTACAACATGAATTAAAAAAATAAATGTCAAATCA